>JASDQU010240763.1:22447-35237 GCA_032191745.1 Picea mariana
TGTAAAAACATTTTATAGAATTTTTTGAAATCTCTTCATCTTATATATATATATATATATTCTTTAAAATGTGATTATTTATTTTATCTCAGTTATTTTAAATATTAAAGCATTATATTTTTCTTATAAATGAATTTTATAATAACATTCTCAAATATTGAGTTTATTATGTAGATGTTTAATAGGTAACTTTCCAATATATCTAGGCTAGATGTTATTACAACAAATTCATTATGAACTTTATTTATGTCATTTATGGAAAATGAATCAGGTGAAAAAGATAATAACAATCGTTTCTCACAAACATCCAAACTAAATTTAATTAATTATTTTTATTTATTATAAATATCATATTTAATATAAAAAAGATAAAAATATTATATAAAATTCACAACACAGGAATGATTGTCTCAATTGAACTTATAATATTCTTTGTTCTATACTGACTCAGTGAATTCTCAATAGAAATACTCACTAAATTCTCAATTAAAATGGATCTACACTATTTATACACTCAATTAAAATGAATCTACACTGTTTATTTCATTTATAGGCATCGTTTACTCTACATTGTTTTATTTAAAGGCATCCTTATGTAAACGAGCCACAATCAGCAAAGACAACCGATCTACTTTGTTTTGCTGCTTGTTCTGAGATTGCCCAAACACAAAATCGATTTAAATTCTGGAACAGTGAACAATACAGTAGAGAAAACCTTCGTTGAGTTGGATCTTCAATATGCCTTCTGACCTTCATAATTGCCAGGGGGATCGTAGTTGCACGTCATGAAAGTGTCACCGTTGTCGCAGATGACCGTTGCGCAGCCGAGACTCACAGAATTCCTCCACACTATCTGAGAGTAGTGTCCGCAGTTCTCAATATTGTCGCATGAATGCGTTCGATAGTTGAAGGAACGGTTCTCGCTGATCCAATCGGCGGCTGCATCCTCTGGTTCCCAGCTATTTCCACCACCCCAGAAGATATTTTCGCCGTATGGGCCATCAGAGTGCTGCAAAGCGCAGTCTCCTTTTCTCTGATCGGCATATGCCTGGGCGTAGCTGGCAACTGTGTGATTCCACACAAGTGGAGGAACCCTAACTTTGGCTCTTGCTTCGTTTTGGGGTGTAAGGAATCTGGAAACCACACAGAATAATAAATTAAAGCAAAGGATCACTTGGAAGTGCAGAAATAACTTCATCTTTATTCTCTCTTCCTCCTGTTCACTCCGTTTTCAATAATCTGTGATAGCCTGGTTACTCTCTTCGTCGATTTATAGTATGAGAGTTGAAGAAGATGCCGTTTCCAATTGACTTTCCATCAAAACTCAAAACTGAATACGAACTAAATAAGCAACTTGCCAATCAAAAGCGCCTTCTATGCTTTTTCCAGGTCAGTGTCTTCAAGTTTTTTCTTTCATTCTCTTATTTTAGCTTTCTTCATTTAATATTTTAGCAAATATGGAGGCAAATATCACGTACTGTAATGACAGATATGATTTTGTTCTTGTATTGTGGCGGCCGATCCCTGTATATCTTACGATTTTGTTCCTACATGTGAGTTATGTGAGTTTGCGTGTCATATATGTTAAGATTTTTATCTTATTGTGCAAATTTTTACATCTATACTTTGGCATAGGTTTATCCATGAAATACAGTCAATCTTCCATGTATCCCTTACCATTGGAGGACAGAGAGGGAACGAATTAACAACGTTCATGGAGTTTGCCATGCATAATACAAGTTACAAATTCTATATTACTATAGATGGAGTTTGCAATTTGTCAGTTTTATGTATAAAACACTTTTTTCACATTTATTTGAATCTTCATTTAAATATCTTCCTACTTGTTTTTTTAATATCTTTTTGAATCTTGATAATAAGAATGAATATGGGTGTTGTCTGTGTCTCATAATCTCTATTTTATTTCATTTTAGAAAACATTAGTAATTTCTATTTAAAAAAGCAAATCCAAAATAATTCAATAATATTTATTATTTCATTATATTAATAACTATAATTATTTCAAATTTTGTAATCCATAAATTTTATTATTATTTTTACAACAACTAACTATTTTTTTTCCTTTTCCCGTAGATTGTATCTATCTTAGCATCATTGCATGCATACTACTTAGTGTTTAGTCCATTGTTTTTGTACAATGATTGGATCTAGGTTGAGTTGAGGCATAGAGAGAAGTTGAAACCTTTTATGTTCAGATTTTATGTTTATGATTTTAATGGTGTTATATTTCATGTGAAATAGTTTGATGATGTTATGTTAAATGAAATTTCATAATAGTTTTATGTTGTGTAAATGATTTTGTATTTACAATAAAAATGAACAAAAAACACATATAAAACATAATATTTAAATGACCATAAAAAAAATAAAAATGCAATTTTGAAAAAAAAATTGTCATAAAAAACCTATCAAATTTATACAGTGGTTAAAAAGGTAAATACTAATAATCCCTCTGTACTTGCTTCGAAATCAAAAAAACTTACTTGAAAGTACTTCCACCAAATTTATATAAAATTGTAATTATTTTTAATATTTTCTTATTTTATTAAAATTCTTATTAATTTAATATTTTATCATTGTTTAAAAAATTACTAATAGTTGAAGGTTGTAATTATCAATCGGTCTCATAATGAAGTAAGATTTAATTTATTAGTTTTTATTTAGTATTGTGTTTGTTAGTTATATAAAATATAAATGCACAAACATGATTATCCTATTGTTATTGCGCTCTTCAAGGCACATTAATTTAGATAGAGGTGACTACCAACTTCCATGACTATCTTAAGCTTTTTTGTATATTACGGTGAGCCTACAAGAGTTCCATATAAGGAGTAAAATTCCATGGCACGTGTTTCATTGATAGAACCAAAAGCATGTCATCTATTCTTGAAATCAATGGATCCATAGGAATAAAAGTTTTAGTTCCAATTTTTATATTAATCACTACGATCTTCTACTATCACCACACTAATTATCATGTCTTGCACGTGTTTCTCGATGAACAAGAGGTTCACATTCGAGATGTTCTTCCACCTAAAATCCTCATTGCCATGCATAATGATTCCATTCATATTCGTCAATTGGTGAAGGGTATGTTCGGGAATTCAAACCTAATATATGTCTTTACAACCCATGCTACCTTTTTGTTTACTATGATATTGAGCTGCTTCATTTAGCTATTTTATTAGATGGTGCATAAGAAGGCCCCTGTATATCTAAAAGACTAGATAAAAAAAAGATAAGAAAGAGTGTTACAAGGGAATGGATTTGCCAAATTACATTTATTTTTGTCATGCTTTGTTGCAGCATGACTAGTGATTCATGATCAACACAGAATCATTAACAACACTGGCAAGGTTCATGTAATTTCTCCACTTCACAAAAGAAACAATTTCAAGAAACATTGGATATCCATTTCATGGGGGCTTGACCTCATTGACTAATATGATGTCATGCTCATTCATAAAGAGGGTTTAAAATTGTGAAAAATAAAGTCAATATATTGTAGGTATTTGTGTGTGTGGCATGGGGGATGTGGGCTATTGGGGCATATATAGAGGAGTGTCTAGAAGAAGTAGGGGTTTTCTTATTGAAAATATGCATTGGAAGGGGGGCTCAACATAAGGATTTTGCGAGGTATTTATCAATATCTAATGAAATTAGGGGTATTATTTAATATCCTATGAATATAGAGGTTATGTCATAGGTTCATTACATTAATACCTTATACTCCATATGCATCAAATTCTTAGTAGCACCACCAATTACCAACATCCATAACTTTTCAAATTGAGTCGGAGGCTAATAATGAAGAAAATAACCCCTCAACTATTGATACCAAAATTACACTAGTTCTTCTATTTGTCTCACATGAAAAATCACTGCCTCATCCCCGGCCATTGAAAAATCCTTTCTTTAGCCTCAACCATTGCAAAATTTCAAAGCCATTGAGTTTGATGTTGCTGACACTAAATCTTGTTTGACATGATACACACTTTTTTATTTTTTAATCTAGAGAGAGCAAGAGCTCCTACCCATTAACTGAGAGTACATTGAACTACCCTGATTTTTATAATAAGTGTTTAAATGAAATAACATCAGTTAGTTAGCACCTTACCTTAGCACTAGGCCCTAGGTGAATTAATCTATTAAACCTTAGTGAATAATAGCTCAGAGATTGTGATTACAAAGTTTACATCATTTTTATTCCAAATTCATTTAACATCTAGTCTTTTCTAGCCATTTTTTATCAACATTTTTTAATGAAATCGGTTTATGTTCTAGAAACCTTAAGAAGAAAAAATATTGTGATAAAGGTTGCCATGGGGACTTAGTGAAAAATGCATGATGTTGATGTTTGGACAACATCCTGAAGACATTCTCTCATATTAATAATTAATAATATAATTATTAGTTAATAATAATAATAATAATAAATAGTTATGGATGGTCACCATATGTGCCTTTAGGTTCTCTGGTTCTCTATATATTTGACATATTCATCATTGTAATAAAGAACATATCATCACATATTATATACAATATTATCTCATATAAGAATTAAACATGGTATAGATGGGGACTGGTCTTGAGTCTCCCCCTCACCGGAGGGCCCAGGAAAATGAGAGTAGAGTAAAGTGTTGGGAGTGTTAAATTTATGGGGTTGTTACAATATCTATGTACAACATATTTACCTTTTACTCCTACCTAAATTATAGAAAGAATTCCATAAATTATGGTGGGAAATAATTTCTAGTAAAAATGTCTAATCATCTAAATATGAAGAATGTACTCCTTATTTACTTCTACCTAATTTATGCAAAGAATGACATGAATTATGGAGGAGCAATTTAACAAAGTCAAATACTATGTGGATGGATTATAACCAAATTAATATTAATCTTTGGGTACTTACTAGAGGCATTCTCCAACTATTTATAAGAAATAAAATGGTAGTTACTAGAGGTATTCTCCAACTATTTTTAAGAAATAAAATTTAATTTTCAAAAAGAGGTGTCTCTTTGGATCAATTTAATATTACTATAAAAAGACACTTGAAACACACAACAATAGACAAACATATTTCTTTTCACTCACACGTGGGAAGTGATCTAAGGAAGAGACTGGAGTTTCTAAGTAGTTGAAATTTTACTAAAGTAATATCTTATATCATTGGAAGTAATTACCACTTGTGGAAAATTGTGCTTGTCTGATTTAACACTATAAAATCATAGTTGAAATTTTACTAAAGTAATATCTTATATCACTGGAAGTAATTACCACTTGTGGAAAAATTATCACTAGAAAATCAACATAGTTAGCCATATGACATCGACTATATGATGGATGTGTGTTCTTGATAATAAAAGATGTATCATTTGCAAGGTCATTGTATATAGTTGTGCACAACGATGTAATGAAGAAGAATATGAGGTCAACACATGCAGAGGGAGAAAATGAATCTTAAAACTATATAGCCTCAGAGCGAGTCAAGCTTCAGAGGGAGCATGCAGACTCAGAGTGGGCCTGATATAAGAGATAGTTAGTTTCTTAGAGACTTTCATTCAGAAATGATTCCTCTTCAAATTTAGATTCAGATGGGAGAGAATTCCTCTAGGATTCACAGATAGGAGGCTATACCTTGAGGATATATGAGATCTCATCGCAAGGATTCCCTTGATTCAGTGAAGGAAGACAGTCAAAAGGACCGGGATGTGGACCTTTTAACCTTGATTTTGATACATGTACATTGGTTGACACCAAAAAAAATTGTTGAGATACCTATGTGGTATGAGTGGATATGGATTGAGATATGCCTCAGATGGAGATGTGAATTTGATAAGTTATACAAACTCTTACTGGTTAGGGAGTGCAGTGGATCAGAAGAATACTTCTAGATGTTGTTTCAGTATGGGATCACTGTTATATCATGGTTGAACACGAAGCAGACATCAATGTCACTCAGTAAAATGGAGGAAAAACATATAGTAGCCAATATTGTAAGTTGTGAAGCAGTGTGGCTTCATAGGCTTCTTGCAGGACTTCATCCAAGACATGATGTAGAAGGGAGATATGAATCTCCAGTACACATCCATAGATGATTAAAATTAGGAAAACATTCTTCTAGAGTGGTCATGTTGATTTCACTGAGGAGAATGATATATTCTCTCACAGGATTAGCCATGCTGATTTGGATAGTGGTGAATGGCCTAGGCGCAGTCTTTCTCCCTAGTCATGTTGATTTGATAAGGAGTGGAAAAGACTCGAGGTTTTGATGTTTCTCTAGGTGGTTGCATGGAGCATATATTCTCTTAGAGTGTTCATGTTGATTTGACTAAGGAGAATGATACATTCACTTATAGGATTAGCCATGCTGATTTGGATAATGGCGAATGGCCTACGAAATTGATGTTCTCCAGCTATTAGCATTGGGAATAAATTATCCTAGAGCGACCATGTTGACTTGGTTGAGGAGGACGATACATTCACTCACAGTATTAGCCATGTTGACTTGGCTAGTGATGAATGGCTCAGGAACAGTATTAGAGACTCGAGGTGCTATCATATGCCTACTCCAGGTTGGATCAATCTATACTAACTAGAAGACTATGTGAGGAGAAGTATACATCAATTGGGTGCATGGCGAAGATGATTACGTCAACAAAGGCTCATTGACAAGTGTAAGAGGGAGTTGGAATCAGAGTTCAAAATCAAGAATATTGACATGATGCAGAATGTCTCCCTAATTGAGAAGGAGTGTTGAAGTTAGAAGAATCATACATACATTCTCTAGAGTGGTCATGTTGATTTGACGGAGGAGAATGACCTAGGCGTAGTCTTAGAAACTCGAGGTGCTTCCCAGGGATAATTTTAAGGATGGAACTTTATATTAAAATGTAGAAATGTGAGCTAATATTACTAGTCCTTAATATGCAAAATGTGAAATATTTGGCTATATTTTTGTAAAAATGTTCAAATTCCTAAGGATTTTATATAGTTTCTATAAAATTTTGGCTATTTTTAAGGTAAAATAATTTTATTCTATTGAATTTGGGCGAATCATTTTTAGATAAAATGGAAATTAGCGAATCGTTTTTTTGGAAAAACCATGGAAAATTAGCCCATTTGCGAAATTTAGCCCCTAAAATCATCTATGGACTGCTTCCCCAAGATTCAATATTGGGTAGAAATTCTCCTAACATGCCCATGATGACTTGGCTGAGGAAAATTGTCCACGATGTTGATGTTCTCGAGCTATTAGCATCGGGCATACATCCTCCCAGAGTGGCCATGTTGACTTGGATGAGGAGGATGATACACTCACTCACAGTATTAGCCATGATGACTTGGATAGTGATGAATGGACTAGGTGTAGTCTTCAAAGAAAAAAAGAATCGAGGTGCTAGTGTTTCTCCAGTTTGTGGAAACTTCGGGTAGACATTCACCCACAAGGGTGTACCTATGGTGAATGGCCCTAGTAAGCATCGGGAGGACCTTCTCCTATATTGGGTTGTAGACCAAGGGAGAAATGATACATTTGTCACAAGGGTGTACTTATGGTAAATGGGTCCAGGCATAGCCCTTCCTTGATCATGAAAAGGAGTGATATGGACTTGAGGTGCTTGAGATGCAGAATGTCTCGCTCATTGAGAGGGATTGTTGATATTTGGACAACATCGGGAAGGCATTCTCCCAGATCAATAATTAATAATATTAATATTAATAATAATAATAAATAGTTATTATAATTATTTGAGACACATCCTTTCATGGATGGTCACCATATGTTCCTGTAGGTTCTCTATATATTTTTCACATTCATCATTGTAATAATGAATCTATAACATTATCTCATAAAATATATCATATAAAAATTCAACACATGCAACAACCTATTGGAAGTTGTAAACATATAAGAAGAGAAAAACTAACCATACACTAAGGTCTTAGAAGATTGCAAGTTCAACCTTTATTTAGCTATAGTTAAATTTATAAATTTCACTACCATTCCTTTCAACGAAAAAACTTATTGCAACCATCCTTTGTGAAGTATATATATTTCTATCTCCACCTTGAAATTATGTTATACAACTATGATTATCAACAACTTCTCTATTCATATTTATCATTTTTTCAACCTTTGACACATAACTATGGCAATGGGACCCATTCTCTATACTAATAAAAAACGAATGCAATGAAATTTAAACAAAACTATATAAAATAAATTAATAGTAGTAGTGAGTTTATAGAATGAAACTTGACTTGCACTGTCCCTTTGATAGGGTAACAATGTAATATATCGAACTCCAAAGTGCACCTTGTTCTATTGGAATCAATGCATTTTTCACGCAAACATATATTATAGGCAAGGAGTGAAGATATATGCAATACAAACATGATCTGAATATTCACGTGTACATCCTTAAGAATTGATTTTCGTGGTTACTTTACTCAAGCAATAGCATCACCGATACTCGCCTCCTAAAATTTGACATCATGTTGCTTGAGATACATTATTAAACAACATCATGGAAACAACCTTGAAAGGGTTTGATCTTGATAGGCAATTTAAATCTTCAGAAATTTTTGAATTAACCTGAACATCGAGTGTATTGTGTTATCATACTATGACACAAGGTCATGTAATGTTACAAGACATGTCTAAATCTACAAGTCACTATATTCTATCCCATGCTTAACATAATGCAATTCAATTTTCTCTACAACCATAATTTTTTTGGAAAATGGAATGATCTCAAAGCATTAAGTCATGAAACATGTTGTATTATGTGTCATCAAGCCCAACACATTGAGGCATTTAGTCTTTCCAAATAACACTAGCACTCATGCATTTAAATTTATTCAAGTAATGAAAAATGTTGCTTGATGTTCCTTCAAGCTCAACACATCAAAAAGTATTTTCCTTAACAAATAATAAGTTCTTATTCATAGAGTTATTTCTAATGTGAAATGTGTTATTTCATGCGAGTTCAAATACGCTGAGAGTTTTTACCTTTTCAAATGACACACACTATGCGTTGTGCTATGTGATTTCAATCCTAACATGATAAGGGTTTCTACCTTTTTAAATAACACATGATTACACTTTTAAATATGAAAATGACGCACTTCTAATTTAATGAGATCATAGTACAAACAAAACTATGGCACTGTAACAAGTAGTTGAAGAATATCTTTCAACAATTGTAGTATACACAGGGGGTAATATGGGGTACCAAGGGAGGTACCCAAGGGGAATAATAATATTTAGGTGCTTATGTATTGTCTTTTATGGAGACCATTTCTATTAAATAAGGCCCATGTCTATGAAAGATGTAAATGTAATAAGGTTTACTAGAAGGTTCTACCTATTAGGAAGTTCCTTCTCTAGAATGTTTCTAGGAGGTAGATATTGTTATATAAAGATGTATAAGTAATGTATTGGGATATGGTGAACATTATTGTAATTGTATCAATCTTTTCTTGAGGAGTTATTTCCTTAAGGAATATTATATGGTGCTACCCTACCTCAAGGGTTTTCTATAAAAATATTGTGTCGATTCTTTGATTTTTATTCAATAAATTTGATATTTATTCAGAACTTAATACTCATATTTTATTGATTACATAAAATGTTCTATCAAAAATCTTTCTTGGGCCACAAAAATGAAGAATTTTCTTTTCCTTTTTGTAGTTTTTTTCAAGGGTAAAAGAGGATGGAGGCATTCATATTGAATTTTGAAAATTCCTAGGCAAATTTTTAAGAAACATGTTATACATCTGATTTCCTTTCAGAAAAATACCCAGGTTCAAAAAAATAATCTTTCGAATCAGATTCCAGGAACTGAGGTTATTGAGAATCTAAAATCATCAATTTTGGGGTTTTTTGGGGGGGATGACCACATGATTTGAAGATTGAATATATTTTTCTGGAGTGCTTTCATTTCATTCAAACCAATGCCAATAGATTCATAGTGGCTGTGAAATTTCATAACTGTGTTCATAATAGTCAAACAGAGAAGTATAGCCACATTTATACTTGTTTTAATTTATCTTCCCCAAGGAACTTCATTGAAAAGTAAGTGATTATTTTTTAAACCCTAGTTCTATTTTTGGGGGTTTTATGGCAAGATGTATTTTTTTGGAAAAGATGATGGTCCTATTATTGAAGATTCATAGATTCCAAAAATTCATCATGGAAAAATAATTCTAAATTTTGGTTACCCTATGGTTTCAACGAAGACGATCTCATATCGTGGAAATCATTGGACTTTGTCAAGATGCTGGAACTTTTCAATGAAGCATTTGAAAATTTACTTTTAGAAAAGTGGTATAATTCCAAGAGTAAACATAAATAAAGAACCAAGGTTTTCTTGTCATTTGGAAACACTATATTACAGGTTCATGGATTTGTTCATAAGGAAAAAATGATTGTTTCTATTAACCCTAGTTTCCATCATAATTTCATAAATTTTCATTGCGATAACAAACTGAAAATTCCTAGAAACAATATCTAAAGTACATGGGTTGAAGGTGAGACTGTTCAAAATTTTAAATATTTGTATCCTACCATGGATAAATATGTTTTGAATTTTTATTGTCATGCTATGGATATGAATGATGTAGATTTTATTATTGGATATCCTTTGATCGAATCAATTGGTATAGTTAATAATGTGGAAAATAAGTTTATGAAGATTTGGTACAACAAAAATAAAATAACACTACAGGATAAGTCCTTCATTAAATGAGAAGGTCCCAAAGGGCCACATGAAGAAGTATCTACATGGAAAATAACTGCAACACCATATGAAAAGGTTGAGGTTGAGTTAGTAGAAGAAGCTACAAAAGGACGTGAATAAAATCATCGAGAAGGGAATAAAAAGGAAGAAAAAACCAAGGAGATAATTGACTCAAAGGAACCCCATGTCAAAGAGCCTAGGGAAGAAAAAATGAGAGCTAAGGTTGATGTTTATCACCACCCACACTTGGAAAAAAAATATTCATCATGGAAAGGGAGTGGACATAAAAAAACTTATTATGGACCAATATGACACAAAAAAGGTAACCAAGCGAGAGGTACATGGAGGAATAACAAAAATTCATGGAGATGTCATAGTAGCACATTGAGGAGCAATTGGATATTGTGCTCATATTTCACTAGGATGGATGGATGCCTATGTTTGGTAATAGATGGATATATTTCTTAGAAGGTCATATTGTATGGTTTCCTCCCATGTTTTCAGGATGAAACATGATGTTAGTATAGATTTTTCAATATTTTAGAAATTTTAACAGGCTCTTTAGTACTCTTTTCATTATCCTGTAGAAGTTTCCTGTAGGACTATTATAGTTCCTATGGAACTGTCACTGTTCATGTAGAAACTTCTTGTATGATAGTTTTTGCTAAAGTTTATTTCAATTATTACCTATATTTTCATGAAGTTAGCATTTGTTAATAAGATAACAACATTGCTTGATATTGGCTCAAGGTTTAGATGTAATTAGGTTCATTTCTTCCACACAACAGTTCATCTTCTTCCATGAAATTTCCTTCCATGCAATAAATTAGTTTCTTTTTTTTGCAATCAATATGATTTATTCTTACATCTCATATTGTTTATTTTCATGCAATTAGATCAAGTTTCTTTACTACATATAGATTAGTTTCTTTTCAAATTGGTGTGATTCCATTCATGCAAGTGCCTTAAATTTTTATTCATACAATTCAAATTACCTACACAATTTACAATAATATTTCATGCATTAATCCCCTTGACCAGTTCATACTTAGGCTATTGTCAATGCACTCTGCATGTACTTCAAACGTCACCTCTAAATTTTGTACGAGCCCCAAGTTGACAAACCAAAGTAACAAGCTAAGGAAGCAATAACATTACTTCTAGTATTCCAACTACTGCCACTTTTTGGTGTTGTTTTGGAGGAGGTGATACAAGATTGCACATCATTTAATTTTATTTTATTTTCAGTAAATTGGAGGAGTATAAACTGTTAGACACAAGGACAACCTCATTATATAATTTATGTGGTGTAAAATCTCGAGTCCATTCACTTCAAGTGAGTATCTACAAATCCTTGCCATGTTCTTTGAATTTAAGAATTATATGAAAAAGAAAAAGAGCAAGCTTCATTTCCGTTTTGTTCATGAACGACTCGACCTAGAGATAAGAAAGGAAGAATTTTACCTAAAAACCCCACCCCAAAAATAGATCCAAGTGAGACACAAGTTAGTTTTGAGACACTTGAAATTTTATTGGAAAGAGAAGCTTTATAGTTAGAAAATCGATCAGAAGAAAGTCAATATCCATCCCCTCATACCATGGATGGTGAAGAAGATATGGTAGAAGTTTTGAGTTTCTTATAAGGGGAACCAATGGAGAAAATAAAATGAAAAATGTTGATCCTTGTACCTTACCTCATTCCCATGGTCTTATTTTAGAATATCCTGACACATTTTTGTTTGAGTTTGTAGTTATATGTAGGAGTTATGATTATACTACAGATTAAAAAAAAGATCAAACTCTTTCCCTCTACTTTGAAGGATTTGTAACGTCCCCTTCGTTATGTCTATGAAAAGCAAAGTACAATAGGAATTTTTTTTTTTTTTAAAACACATGACATAATAACTAAGGTGGCACATGATCAAATATAAACAAACTCTACACCCACCCCTGTTATGGTTTCTCTAGCTATTTAATTCCATTATCAATCTAAAAGAAGTGACAGGAAGGAGCTAACCACTAAT
>JASDQU010240763.1:35411-61652 GCA_032191745.1 Picea mariana
TGTAATATTATCATTAACCCAAGTTATTATTTTTCCTATGTATACTTTAGATTTAAAGCTTGGATTCCCTTAAAGAATTAGGAAGAATTACTCTTAGTATGCAATAAATATATATAGACATTCCAAAGCTAAATTTCTTTTACATTAAGAACTCATATATAGAAAAATCTCATTTAATCAAGACATACCATTCATTGTTACCCTTCCTTACATTCCCTTTTTAAAACTTACAATAATAAGAAAAATAAACAAAAATCAAGTCTGCCTTATAAATCTAGTAAAGAAATTAAGAATTTCAACACATATCCAGAGATATGTAAAATCCTTAGCACCCCACTTACATACCCATTTATAAGAGAACAAGGAAAGACCAAAATCTTAATTCAGTAAAACCATTTTATGACATTTTAATTAGGTACCCACCCATGATACTTTTAGAATATAACTTACAAGTGTCATCCATGAATTAATTTAAAAGTAAATAAATTAAGGGTGACATTTGGATTACATAAGGAAGTCAACACTCCCTTTTTACTTCTTTTATCTATGATTTTAGATAGAGGAAATGATTAAATATTAAATAATTCCTAGATATTCTAAGATAAGGATTCGTGTATAAAAGGTTAATTCCATACTCTATTATTATTACTAATGCTATTCCACACAGTCATTAGCATCGATTTTACAATATCTTCATCGCTACCAACCATTAATATGCAACTAACAGGCAGTAAAAGTACAACGAGACAGCAACCTTATCGTAGCAAATTGATCAATATTCACCTTGCGTATTAAACAATATCCAGATGCGATTGAAACAATACCAAACTGCAATTTAACTGCGAATTTACTGAGATTGACTGCGATTGAACTATATCCATATTATACTATATTAAACTGTGAATCAAAATGAGCGTTAACTGTGATTGAACCAGATCAATATTATACGATATTAAACTATGAATTAACTGTGCGTTAACTGTGATTGATCCGTGTCACTATTATACGATATTAGACTATGAATTAAATAGAGCGTTAACTGTGATTGAAAATATCTCGGCAACGAACTATTGGCAGCCAGCCTGCACGAATTCTAGGATGACCAGAAATTTGGCAGCTAACACGGCGGTTTCAGAACGACGGAATCTAGGCAAGGAACTTGTGGGCACGGTGATGATGTAATCCAACTCAGGTTTGGATTGGTTCGGTTGCCCTAGATGCACAAATTCTAATCATGCATAAACGTAATGACGACAATTTTTTTTTTTTAAGTAGTTGGGACGTTGACAGGCGGTAAGTCTAAAAGCGATTTGACAGTAACTTCGTCCCAGCTAGCTAAAATATTAATGAAGATTTTAAAAACGCAAACCACTAAAACATCCTTAGTGTTCATATCCAATTTAAAAATCATAAAGATAAGATTGTGAAACCTAAAGATAATATTTAAAAGGAAAACAAAGCTACGTTAGAGAAAAATGAGTAATCCATTACAATACACAGAACAAAACAAAACTTAGATCAAATGGATCAACCGCCTCTAGAAGTACTGATTTTAAGGTATAAAACAAAGATGATATGCCAAATTCTCTGGTTTCTTGCTGCTATCAGACAATATAATCTGCAATTTATAGGGCAATATGAAAAACTATAACAGTACAATCCTTGTGCAAACTCTCTGAATTCTACTACATAACGAAAGACACTGGCCCTAGGGTTTGTGAAATTCTCTGAACGATGGACTTAGCCCTTAATATGCAGATTGTCCTCAACGCCCAGTAACCCGTGACAATACGCCCAGGTCTACAGTGGCGAGACGCCCACTAACGGTTTGCAAACGCACAGGTAGTGGTGGCAACGCCAAAAACAATGCAAACACATAATGATGACAGTGGAACACACCTAAACTACAGTAGCCAAACGCCTAAATCAATGGCAACCCAACACCCAGCAATAGTGCCATTCTCCCGAATGACAGAGGCAAAACCAACGCCCAAAAATCATTTTATATGCAGCTTATTCAACACAGGTTAATAAATAAAAATGCCCAACACTACCCAAAATGCCCCAACTGTTGTATATCAAAAACGCCCTGTATACAACACATACACAACGCTCAGATGAAAACGCATACAAAAACGCATAGATACAATACGGAATGCGCGCAATAAGATTCATTTTTCAACTTATTATTTTTTTTTTCAAGAACGAATGCACCTCACTTCATTGATGCATAGAAGAAAACAATCATACAATCTCACAATGTGGACCAATACAGAAACAAAAATCAGAATCATTCTGTATACAAATTCTATACAAATATGCATATGCATGGGCAACAACAATTAACAAGATTGTAGATCTGTACAACTGGACTAACTGAACCAGATCAAAGGAAATTGTGGGATGTACAAGTGAATCCAATCAACAGAAATTTGCCGGCGTATTCAACTGACTCCAATCAAAAGAAAATGTAGGCATGCACAACTGAATCCAATCAGATAAATGGCAAGCATGCACAACTGAATCCCATCAAAGAAACATGCACCTTGCCACCGACAAGATATGATGGTAGGCACATAATATAACACTGAACCCAGATATCGATTTCACAAAGCCAAAGAAAAGTTTGTTTTACAAAACCATGATGAGAATAACGAGCACTCATAATACTCTCATCACTAACATTAAATTGCCGAAAGTAACCATGCATTATACTTCACCGGTTAAAATCATAGCGTTGCCTTTCGCTTTCCTCGGACGACGTCCCGTGCTCCGTACCGCGTCCCACTCCCTGTGCCGCGTCCCGCTTGCCGACCGTAGAAATCTCACCGGTACCTCCCAGCCAAATGCTAGGGGTACTCTGCTTCCCCCTTAGCCCCTCGAGCCGCAAAGGGGCCACACAAGAACCAGAGATAGACTAGCGTCTCAGCTCGCCTCAACGGCTGAGCTACCACTCCAACACAGCTGAGATATACCCAACTCCTCACAAGCAGCCCGTCAAGCCACAATTCGGTAGCGTAACATTACGATAACTGTCCCCCCTTCCTTCCTTCCTTTCCCTTCCTTTTATAGAATTTTGAGACTGACCTAAATTCCTAAATCATTAATTTATTAATTTTTAATGACAACCCTCTAAACAATCTCCGCCGTCCAAGTGTCACACATGCCTCTGGTTCTTCAATTTTTTTTTTTTTTAATAATTAAAAGACTCAAATTCCTCACTCCCTCAACAATCACTCCTTAAATTACTCCTTAAATTACTCCTTAATCACCCCTTAATTTACTCCTTAAATTACTCCTTAATCATTCCTTAAATTACTCCTTAAATTACTTTAATTTTATTATTTAATTCTCTCTTGTTATTTTTATTTATTTAATTATTTATATTTTTTTTTACAAAAGATAAATGCGGTTTTTAATGTTTTCAATATATTTTTAAATTCCTAGCTTTTATCCTCCCACACTTTAATAAATTTTATTTCTTCTTTATCATTTAAAAGCCATGGGTTTCACTTAATTTAATTCCCTCATAACTTTACCCCTTTTACTTTTAAGAAGACTTTAATTAACACCTAGGAGGGTTTTAGTTTACGCCCTAGGTTTATTTTGTAGAATCTTTTCTTAGGGCTTGTCAAATTTAACTTAGAGATGTTTTAATTTAGGTTTTGTTTTGAACAGGGCGACAATTTAATTAGGGGAGTCGTTTTAAGAATTTTATCAGGTGTTAAGGTCTTAGGGTCATCTAGGTTGTCTCATCATCATCATCCATGCGACGTGCCGTTCAGGACGCACTATGTGCTCCAAGGGTGCCACTCCACTTGTTTGTTTCCGTTGTGCGACGTGCCCTTCAGGATGCACCACGTTCTCTAAGGGTGCCACTCGCTGATTTTCATTTCTTTCCGCAACGTGCCCTTCAGGATGCACCACATGCTCCANGCGCCCCTTAGAATCATTGTGAGCGACTGTCGCAGTCTGCCCTCACGGCATCGTGGATCCTCTCGAACTAGGTAATCGTTAACCTACATTTCGAGCCACGGCGGGAGTGATAATAGGCTGTGGCAGGGCTGCTGTCACACCTCTCCCTCAATCTCTCTGGAACTCATGTGTGGCCCCTTTACTCCATATGTGAGTCTGGTCGGCAAGCTATCGTCAGCCTGCATCATCAACCATCATGTTAGATCATGTCAACAACTTATCATAGAATCAATATCATATCATCAAACAAAACAATATCACCATAATGAAACAACTCAAATAGCCCACTCCCTGACTCAATCCGGAGTCGAAGGGAGTTCCACCGATGCCTCTACATCCTCAAGGTCCGAAACCCTGCACACTCAATGAAACTGAGTCAATAGCACCTGTATACAGCAATAGTAAAACATCTTGTCATCAATCATAACGCATCATCATCAAGGTTAAGTGGTTCATCATCATAAAAATCCAGATCACTTGCGAGCAAGTGTCCTCAAAGAATAAGTTTTGTCAGTGCGCCAGAGCGGGATGTTACAGGATTCAACTCTAATATCGTTCATGCACCTGAAAGAAATAAACATCACAAGCTGGGACCAAANTTGTCATCAATCATAATGCATCATCATCAAGGTTAAGTGGTTCATCATCATAAAAATCCAGATCACTTGCGAGCAAGTGTCCTCAAAGAATAAGTTTTGTCAGTGCGCCAGAGCGGGATGTTACAGGATTCAACTCTAATATCGTTCATGCACCTGAAAGAAATAAACATCACAAGCTGGGACCAAATGAAGAACACCTTTAGTGAAGAGTATAGGGACTATTGCAGAGAAAGGGATACAAGAGATGAGATCTTTAGAATGACTCAAGGAGTTGATGAATCTTTAAAATATGTTTAAGAGAGATTTCATCTAAGATATAAAAGAGATCATAACTTCACTCTAGATGAGGATTGACTTAATATTGTGTTACTCATAGGAGTAAGACAAGATCTCATGAAAACATTGAATCTCTTATCAAATGGATTATGATGATATCAAGAAAATCTTCAAGAATCATTCCATATACTCAAGGAAGAAAGGAAGAAATGGTAAAGGAATGGTATCACAATATTCTAACTTTGCAATTCTAATAAAAAATGAAAAAGGAGGATTATTATAAGATATGAAATTTTCTATTGTTCATTCATTAGCTATGTAAATAGATACCTTTCATATCAAGAAGAAACATGAGGAAGCATAAAATTCATTAGCTATATTTTTCCTTAGATGCACCAAAAGGAATCCTAGGAACAAATTTCCTCTTGACCTAATAGATTTTTGTGGTGTTTGTGAAGAATATCATGCAACTGAAAATTGTCATTCTTTGTCAGGATTAAATGTTAGATTTCAAGGAGCAGAGGAGAATGTGGAGTCAATATGCTTCATCAATCATAGAATACCTTCAACACCAAAAACCTTCCAAACAGGTATAAGATACAATCCCTCTCAACATTTTAGTGCATATAATACAAAAATTCTTTCTCAACCTTGGTATAATCGTAACCAATCTCCTTGGATATCTCCAAATCAATGGAAATATCAAGGCATACCTATTCCTCCTCCATACCAACCATTACCTAGTTTGTTACCAACCAAAAATTCTCAGTGGAATCATCCTCCATAGCAATGGAGACCTAAAAAGTTTAAACACCCAACATTAATGCCTCCTCCTCTTCAACCCATTAAAACTATTCAAAATATTGTTCCTCCTAAGAAACCATAGTTACCTTCTCAATCTTCCATGAATCCAAATAATAAGTAGATTCAACCTATGTACAACAATTAAGCAACATATCAAACTTACTCCTTAGATTTATCAAAAATCAAAATTAGATCAAGAAAAGTATTACAACAACCTCTAAATCCCATAAGGGATTCAAAGATAAAAAATATGATGTTATCTTACCACAGACTCAAGTAGTGCCTTATCCTAAAATATTAAATGTTAATAAATACTACACATATGAAGAGAATGAACTCTTAGGAGAACTCAAAAACTTGTGTGTGAAAATACCTCTCCTACAAGCCATTAATGATGTACCTATTTATAATAGATTCATAAAAGAAGAATGATTCAAAAGGCCAAGGAGAAAGGGAAAGGATACCCGTATAATCAATCTTATAGCATAGTTAGCTAACTCCATGCTTGGAAGGATAATTTTTCCTAAGTATTTGGATCCATGAATCCCTTTAGTAAATGTGCACATTAACAAAATATTGATCCAAAATAATCTCATAGA
Source organism: Picea mariana (assembly GCA_032191745.1). Lineage (NCBI taxonomy): Eukaryota > Viridiplantae > Streptophyta > Pinopsida > Pinales > Pinaceae > Picea > Picea mariana. Next base: position 41,665 of record JASDQU010240763.1, read on the forward strand.
TTTATGGGTTGTTATAAATGTTATGAAAAGTGATACCATGTTGATATTAAACCTTAAGAGACACCCTTACTCTGATCCAACTTATAGATAGATCCACAATAAAGTCAGAGGGAATGTTGGAGGACATAATTCTCTCTATTGATTCTTTAGAGTATCCCATTGACTTCTTTCTCCTTCAAAAAAAATCTAAATTTAATGGTTATTCTCTTATATTGGGAATACCTTGGATTGCCACAACAGATGATTACATCAACTGTAGGGCCAAGAACATTACCATCAGTAATGGACAATCCCTAAAACATATTTTTCTTTATCCCCCTACCCAACCATTAGTGACATAAAATATTCCAATATGCATGGAAGAAGAAGAAGAACTCATCAAGACTTTTGCCTATCTTATATACACAATTAGTACAACCTTGGCTAGTAGCAAAAATGATGAAGGCACCATTTCATTTTTTCCACAAAACCAATACCCTACTGATGTGAGAATGGAAGGAATAAATGATGAAATTGAATTTGAAAATTCTATTGATAAGAAAAAAAAACCGTGGGTAGAACTATTCACAACTAAAACTATGAATCCCATTGCCAAAACTGTAGAAATCATCCCTTCAAAAACATTGAAAATCAACAAAAAACTTACTGATAAAAAATAACAGAAATTACTAGTAGCACTGAAAGGAAATATTGCAACCTTTTCATGGGATATCAAGCAGGACCAAAATGAGCAACATAATAGTGGGAAACAACAGAATATTGAGTAGAAACAATAGGACATTGAGCATCAACATAACATTGGATAGAAATTCAGTGAGTAGCAACAACAACAATAAGAGAAGGACGATAAAATTTTATTGCACAAGGATGTGCAAGACTTTTATCCAGGGGGTAATGATAGGCCTTAACATTTCCTATCCAGAAGCCCCATCATAAATAATTTTTTACCATGATACACCTAATAATTTTCATTATTTGACCTTGTTTAATAACAATTATGGGTATTTTTGTATGTTGTCTAAATGGATAGTTTTGAAGATGGAATTTAATGAGTAATGGTACACTTTTGATCTATTATTCATGGTGAAGTATGTATGTAGAACCAATCAATTAGGTCAAAATACCCATGAGAAGAGTAGGATCCCACGAATCAAGGACCTTGTCCCCAACCTACCTCCAGACGCATTGCTAGTATATTTATGACCACTGCTTGCAGACTGAATCTCAAAAATATGAATATATTGAAGAAGGATACACTACCCCCGTATTTCATCCTAGATCCAAGGATAGAGATCAAGTTCTAAATTGTATAAATAGGACTTTAATTTAGAGATCAATGCGAACAAAATTATTCATATGAATATTCCATTTTAGTTTTTGTTAAAGAAACTTTTTGAAACTTGGAGCTCTGCTCCCTCATGTAACAACCGACATTGGTTAATAAATATTTTTTTTTCTCCATATTATTAGAGTTTTCATAGGCTCCCTTCACTGCTTAGGTAGGGACCACTAAATAGATCTCAAGGACCCTATTGTATTATTCTCTTTCTTTTTCATGTTAGGGTGTTGTGTTTTAATTTCTTGATTTTTCTCAGAAGATCAAGTAGCTATGCATACCAATTTCTAACTATAATTCATATTGTTAGTGTTGGGTATGTGTTATATTTTTTGCACGACTAGAACTAGCTTCTCTTTTTCATCACGCATGTGTGGGGTCACAGAGAGGAGGGGTTCCCCTTTTCAGGGGGTTTGTAGGGGGGGGGTGGGAGCACCACCCACGAAAAATAAAATTGGCATTGTTTTCATTCATTTTTTAGTTGTTTTTTAGCACATGGTTTTTGCCAATGGTTTTTTAATTCCAATTAAGAAAATAGGGTTGTTGACTAATCTAGGTCAATGGAATAGGGGTTTTGGATGCCACATAATCGTATATATGTATTGTATTGTAAACAATGCAGATATGATGAATAGAAGAATAGATTTATGTCTCTAAAGCAGTTTGTTGGTTTTCCCGGTTTATGTGTCTAGGGTAAATTATCTATGTAATGTGTTTGTGCCATTGTATTTATTCTATTTTTAGTAAGAATCTGTTTGCGGTAATTTATTATACAAGTTTAAAATATACATTTAGTATCAGGGTAATTATTGGATTCATGGGGATGCCTTTGTGGTTATATGTTATCGCATGGGTATGTGGTAAACTTTGTTATAGTGGTAGATATATGGTATCTATTCTTCAGGTGAAAAGCAATGGCGAGCAATTCAAAAATAGAGATCGAAAAATTTAATGGGAAAATATTTGAGCTATGGAATATCAATTGGTGGACAAAGATCAATGGATCATTATGGATCTAGGTACTACACCTACAAGAATCTGAGTAGGAGGCGGGGAAAAGTTGGATGAGAAGGCAAAAAGAAAAATATGGTTGTGTCCTTCATATTTATTGTTATTGAATGTCTCAAGGGATGATATATCCAAGGCATAATGTGATAAGATAGGAGATTTGTATCAGTCAAATTCTCTAGTAAACAAACTTTTCCCATGGAAGAATCTGTATAAATTGAGGATGAAGGATGAAGACTTGGTGATAGAGAATCTAAACTTCTTCAATATTGTGGTAAGTCAGCTATTATTTGTTGACATTAATATTTTTGGTGAATTATAATGTATCAATTTATTCTTCTCTTTACCAGACTTGTTAGATAATTTGGTTGTGGTCGTAAGTAGTAATAAAACTACTTTAAGTTTCGATGATGTAGTCTCATCCTTTTTGTTGAAGGAGACGAGGAAAAATAACATGGAAGGGAATAACACAAATTCATTATTTGAAAAAGGATACTCCCAGGAAAGAAAGAGATTTAAGTATTTGAGTGGGAGATCCAAATATTAGGATAGATATAAATCTCATGGAAATTTTGTAAAGGTATGTTGGATATGTGGAAAATAAGGGCACTAAAAGAAGCAATGTAGATCCAAAACTGTTGAGAGAGGGAAGGGATATCAAGATGCTCCTTCTACAGAAGAAAAACATCCAGAGAAGGAAAGGATGTGTACTTGGATTCTTAAAGAACACATGCATATCTTGAGTCATGATTTGTTGACCTAGGTGCATATTTTGATATGACTCCTCACAGGAAGTGCTTTTATGAATATGAAAGGCATGATGGAGGTGATTTTTTCGTAGGTGATGACTCGCCAACCAAAATAATAGGAAAAGGAAAATTCAAGTTGAAGCTCATGGATGTAAGGATTATAACACTTCCTAGTGTTCTTCATATCCCACGATTGGCCATAAATTTGTTTTTGTAAGAAAAATGGATGATGCAAGGGTAAGAAAAGTGTTTGAGAAATAAACATGTAGGATGGTTCGAGGGGAAATGGTGTTGTTGAAGGGAGTTTGGATTGGAACTCTATATAAGTTTTAGGGAAGAAATATTATTGATGCATTCAATAGTTCCATTGTTCCTAATATTGGATCTAAAGAAGAAAAAACTCCTACAATCTCTGCAGAAAAGACTGTGTTGTGGCATCAAAGACTGGGGCATATTTGAGAGAATGGGACTTTGACTGCAAGATGGTAAAGGTATGGTTGAAGGTATGTCTAACTAATATCTAGATTTTGATTTCTGTGAACATTTTGTATATGGGAACAAGAATCAGGTAAGATTCCCCTTTGTTGCATTGAGGGAAGATGGAATTTTACAATTGGTGTAAAATAATGTGTTTGGACCTATGTTAGTTATGTCACTAAGAAAATTTGTATATTGTGTATCATTTATATATGACTTCTTTAGGAATACATCAATACATTTACTCAGGAATAAATGTGAAGTCTTTGACATGTTTAAAGAGTTTAAGGATCTTGTGGAGAATCAAATAGAGAAAATAATTATGGTGTTGAAGACAGATAATGGTGGAGAGTTCCACGGAAATGAATTTGAAGAATTCTATAAGAAGTGTAATATAGAAAGGAAGAATATTTTTCCATATATACCTAAGTAGAATGGAATTGCAGAAAGGATAAACACGACATTGGGTATAAATATGGTATTAAAGGTTATAAGATTTGGAACCCATAAACTAAGAAGGTACTGTATAGCCAATATGTGATATTTAGAGAAATCAAAGATGTTGTCAAATAGGAAGTCCTACCAAGGAAGGAATAATCAGAGAAAATATAATTTTATTCAAAGGATGATTAATCAGACTCTACAAAAGAACATGAATCTGAAGAAGAATTTATTGATGAGATCGGTTCAGGAAAGAAGGAAATTGGAAAGGTATACTCCACTTGATTTCCATTAAATGTTTTCTTTATTTATTAGTGATGATGGTCATAGAAATGTTAAGGAGGAAGTGGATTGAGACAATGGAAAACTATGGAAAAAGGACATGGTAGAAGAAATGGCAGCCTTGGACAACAACGAGGCTTGGGATCTAGTGGAATTGCCGACTGGAATAAATCCCATTGAAAAAAAATGGGTGTTTAAGAATAAGTTGAATGCAGAAGAAAAAATGCATAAACAAAAAAAATGGTTAGTAGAAAAGGGTTATTTCCAGGTAGAGGGAATTGACTTTGGTGAATTTTTTTCTCCTGTTTCCAAATTAAATTCTATTATATTTCTTTTATCTGTCACTGTTGTGTTTGATTTTGAATTAGAACAGATGGATGTGAAGAAAACATTCCTACATTGGGATTTGGAAGAAGAAATCTACATGAAACATCCAAAAATCTTTGCTATGAAGGAAAATAAAGAGTCGATATGAAAGTTAAAAATGTCCCTTTATGGGTTAAAGAAATCACCAAGGATGTGGTATCAAAAATTTTATACTTATGTGTTCGGACTTCGCTACATAAGGATAAAAGTGGATCACTCTATGTTTTTCAAATTAATTGGTGATAATATTATTTCTTTGGTCTTGTGTGTGGATGATATGTGGTTTATAGGAAGAAACAAGGAGATTATCTAGGATGTGAAAACTTAGTTTTCCTATAAATCTGACAGGAAGGATCTTGGTGCTACAATTTTCATTTTTGCAATGGAAATTAAAAGAGATAGGGAAAACAAGAAAATCTAGTTAAATCAAAGGAAATATGTCAAAACAATATTTCATAGGTTTAATATGTAGGAATGTAAACCAGTTAGGGTTCCTATTCCTATAGGTGTAAATTTATCTATGATTCGGTGTCCCAAGGAACAAGAAGAGGAAGAGGACATGTCATGTGTTTGATATGATAATGTGGTTGGTATTTTGATGTATGCAATTGATTGTAATAGATTGAACATTGCACATGCAATGGGAGTTTTGAGCATGCATATGTCAAAACCAGGGAAGGAGCATTGGAAAACAATAAAGAGGGTTTTTGATGCATCCGCCCTTCCCTCCTTAGGATTCTGTGACCTCTCAATCAAGGATATTTAAACACATTGAGCCGAATTAGCACTTTGGGCCTTCAATAGACCCAAAAACAGTGAAACACAGGTCCCTTTAATGTTACTTGCAGGTTCAAATTACCCGCACCCTTTCTTTCTGGTGCTTCTGGAAACACCAATTTGTGAGTATTGGCTCTCACGCTAGACTCCTTCTCGAATGTGACCATGGGATATGACTGCATGGCAATTCCCTTTGCAACTTCGACTTCGACGATTTTACGACCTCCACCCTTTTATCCTTTCGAAACACTTTCCACCGAAATACACAGTTCTTTTCCACATGTCCTCCTAGATATGGAGGTCCAGCTATACCTCGACCTTCGCAACTTCACAAATATTCTTCTCACTCCACACAATCTCCGAAAATCCACTTCCCAAATTCTCCGGTCTACTGCAATGGATCTCCTCACATCCAACGACTAGGATCACTTTGTGACTTCAGTGACCTCTCTCTTACAACACTTCTACACATCTGAACCACAAAGTTTCAATAGGCTTCTACGGATATCCTCTGTGCATTTCTCCTAGATCTGACGGTCTACAATGATCTCCCTCCCTTCTGGACGGATCTTACTCGTTGATTTAGAGAATATTCAACATGCTCCACTCTATCGAAGGATTCTCGTCTCTCTCCCTCCTTAACTTGTTCTACCTTCGATATTTTTCTCCTTAGAGAATTTATGTTCAACACTTAGCCGAAACTTACCCTATGCATGCCTTGCAACAGGCCTTCCTCCACAACTTGGATTATTGTGGACGACTGCACACACCTTGCGATAGTTCCTTGCACCCTTTTTCAAACAAACTTATGCTACTCCTCATGAGTTTGCGAGTCAAAAGACTCTATCATGAACTCCTTGCAGACAATAGGCACTATCTGTGCATAAAGATTCAAGTTATCTCCCTTGCACTTGTTCCTCCTTAACACTTTGGACTTCTCATAATCATTCCTTCGATACTTAACCAAGTATCGAACCTGCGCACCCCTTACAACCAACTTTTTTTAATTTAACTCTTGAAGGGTGGTTGTGCACTCCTTTCAACAATCCTTGTATGGCTCAATTGTTCCTCTTGGACTTCTGAGTCAAAACAGACCCTGTGAATGCACACCTTGCAGCCACTTATGCACTCCTTGCATACAAAATTTTCACGTTATCTCTTCTGATCTCCTGAGTCGAAACATACTCTATTAATGCACACCTTGCATACACTATGCACTCCTTGCAGTTTCGTGCAGAAGAGAAAAAATTGAAACTTATCTAAACCCTCGCAGATTCATACATTCAACCATGTAAATGCATTCTTAACATAAGAACAAGAAATAACAGAGAATTGCAAATAACATAAATCCTACCATTCATTCATTCAGAGAGACACACCAACACCAAACATTTGGAACAATGCTCCTATGTTATATTCATTCAACTGTTATATACATGGGTTCATGCAATGCTTCTCAACAACTCTACAACTCTCATCTACAATGGAAACAACTATCAACCTTTAGTTACAACTAACTGCAACAACCTCTTTCGGGAAACAATACATTTAGTTATACAACACAAGCTCATTGAGATTTCCCTCCAATATACCTTAGTGTTATCCAATCAAAATAAAAGCATTCAACTACTAAGGATTTATTACAATAAATGTTTGTGACAGACATATAAGATCAAACACATTGAATATGTACTGAAAGCAACTTCATTAAAAGAAAATACATTCCCCAATGATCTTATGCGATCGTTCAACTCTAAAACATTAAATATGTTCATAAATTACAATATTGTCTAATGTTTGCATGATACGCCTCCTTAATTTCAAAATCATTACTTCAAAATATGTACTAGTGCACTGAGTTGTCTCCCACTCGTCCTTTGTTGACGATGCTCCTGCATCAATTTTTAGGTATTTACATGGCACTACTAGTTATGCATTGTGCTAACAAGGAACACCAGTATTGGATAGAGTGTTGGACATACATGGAATTGTTGATGTAGACTGGGATAAATATGTGGATCATATAATATCTTCAAGTGGGTATGTGTTTAACCTATTTAGAGGAGAAAAAGATAGTTTGTAGTGGCACTCTCAACTACAAAATATGAATACATGCCATCCACTCATGCAATAAGGGAAGCAATATGGTTATAGATATTGTTTTCAACTATTGGGTTGGTAGAACAAGATGTAAGGATATATTGTGAAATTTAGAGTGCAAACTTCCCGACGAAGAATCTGACGTATCATTCAAAGACAAAGCACATTGACATTCCGTATAACTTTGTGAGAGACATGGTTGAAGAAAAGAAGGTGATTTTGATGAAGTTGGACACTTTGAATAATATTACAGATTCATTAACGAAATCTATGAGCATTGAGAAGTTCTCTTGGTGTAGAGGATCTATGGGAATTGTTTCCTTAGATTGTTAACTATGTAACCCTGTAATCCCTTGTATGTAACGAAAACAACAAGTGGGAGAATGTTGGGTATGTATTATATTCTTTGCATGAATAGAACTAGTTTTTGCGTTGCACCGAGCTGGTGGGGGGTCATGGGGGGTGGATTCCCCCTATCTGGGGGATTCAGGGGAAGTGCCCCCAAATTTTGTTTTGGCATTTTTTGTGTCTGTTTTTAGTGGTTTTTGGCACATGGTTTTCACCGATGGTTTTATAATTATGGTTAAGGAATTAGGGTTTTTGAATAATCCAGGTCAATGTATTAGGAGTTTTGGATGCCGCAATAACCTATATGTATTGTATTGTAAACAATGAAGATATGATGAACAACATATTAGAGGTGGGGATCTAAAACAGGTTGTTGGTTTTCCAGGGTAAAATCTATGTGTAATGTGTGTTTGTGTGTATGTTTTCCATCACATCTTTTCTTTTTATATTAAGAATATATTTGCAGTAACTTATTGTACAAGGTTAAAATCTACAGTTAGAAATCTATAATTGCAGCAGGTTTTCCTGTACAAGTGGTTGGAAGTCCATTAGGGTGTTAAAGAGAAATTTTTGAGGGATAAGAAACTCACTCACATTTCATTACATATTAATCTAGTTTTTTTAATTGTTTAGAAAATTTTAACAAGCTCTTTAGGACTCATTTCATTATCTTGTAGAAGTTTCCTATAACACTATTATAGTTCCTGTAGAAACTTCCTATAGGATAGTTTTAGCTAATGTTTCTTTCAATTATTACCTATATTTTTATGAAGTTAGCATTTGTTAATAAGATAAAAAGATGTGTAATTTCCCCAGTGTAATCCCCAGTTTAATTAATGTTTAATGTAGATATAATGTGTGGCTACAACCAAGTGATGTATATGGGAATTGTATTTATAAATTTTAATTAATAAAATATGATGTCAACTGCTAAGGGGACATGGATAGAGATGGGGTCTGAATTAATACACAAGAGAGGGGAGGGTCTAAGGGAATTTCTAATAGAGGGGTCCAAGGGGGAATTACACATGTCTATTAATTCCACCCACATTCCTAAATTTAATCATCCTTGTGTATTAAGCTCTATTTTCTGATTGAGTGTCCCCAAAGCCAATACATGAATGCATGTAAGAGGGTGAGTGTGATAAGTCACATCCCATAGTTATTGAGAGCATGGGATTTGGTTACAATAAACTTGGGGAAGTGTGTGAGTCAAGCAAGTAGGTCAAAGAGAGGAAATATGTATGGGAAGTTACAACAGTTTTTAGATAGTCAAGTTTTGGGCATGAACATCAAGTAGAGACTATAAAAGCGAGATTGGAGTGTTTTTGGAGAATTTTGGAGATGAATTTTAAAGAGCCAAGTTTTTAAGACTGACGAGTAAATTTTAGTGTGATTTTCACTATAATAGCATGTATTTGTTGTTGGCTGCTGATAGTTTTTCCTGGAAGCGAGTTCTTCAAGTTCCCAGCAGAGAGATTCCTCATTACCTATGCCAAAAGTACCTTGATAAATAAATGGGTTCTCTGGGGGAATGATATTAGTGAAGGGGCACATTCCTTTGGTTGGGTAGGTCAAAAGGAAGAGAGCTGGTGGAAAATCAGGATAGCTGTAGGAGAATACCAGTGGGTTGTAGGATTTCTAAACTGTGAGTGGACAGTGGGAGACCAACTTCTTTTTTGGATTGCTATCCCCATCTATGGGGTGACTTCTTGTTGATATTTGGAACAACAAGTCTATGGTTGGGTGAAATTTTTCGTTCCAAGCAGCTAGTTGCACAACAATTTATGAAAGATAAATGTTTTGTCTTGTTTTTTTTGCATTATGAGTTTATTTGTTGTGCATTAACTATGTAATTGAGAATGATTTATATGTGGTTGTAATATGTTATTTACTATTTTCATGGTATTATTTTAGCATGTTGTAGATGCATATAATTAATGGTATCATACAATAGTTAAATTTGTTCGTAGTTGGAAGCTACATGAAATTAATTAGTTAGCATAAAATTTAGTTTTTATGAGTTTTTTCGCACGTAATGGACCTCTATTGGTATGGGGGATGTTATATTATGGTATCAGAGCCTATTTTTGAAACACTAGGCTTATATGGGCTAAGAAGGAGTGTGAATTGGGAAATTTGTTATTGTGGACTTCAGTTTGTGCAAATTTGGGGAAAAACAAAGAAATTAGAGTGAAATCCCCAAATTCATGAGCAAATTCTAGACGGATTTGTCTCATAACCATTTGAGAGAGGTTTAATGGCGTCGATATATAGATTTGCCAAACCAAATTAAACTTGGAAGGTCAAATTTCATGCTTGAATGCTTCCTATAGAGTTGCAAGAAGTTTGGTGAATCGAAAACAAAGGCCGTGTTTGATATCGCGATCGACGACCCAATTTCAATTTGATAAATTTAAATTTTTTTAAGGTTTCAACCATTTGGAAGGTTGGGAAGATCAATGAATGAGATTCATTTTTGGTGGTTTGGAAAATGAATCAAATCGACGATCTCGATTCATTTCATCTATTGTAAGGTTGGAGTCGATCAATGGTCAAGATCAATTTGAATAATAGATTGACGACCTAGATTAATCAGAGATTGATCAAAAAAAAATTAAGTGTTGGAGTTGGCCAGAGGAAATCATTGATGGTTGGGTCGATCGGATTGCAAAAGTTTTTTTGTTTCCTCATTGATGGTTGATGGTTGATGGTTGGGTTGGATGGATTGGAAATGTGTTTGGTCTCCAACGAGAATATCTAATGGTTGATGGGTCAATGGTCAGGTGTCGGTCGATTCGACGAAGTGTTTTGATCGACCAAGAGAAATTTTCGATAGTTGATAGGACGATGGTTTGGTGTCACCTAATTCAACGAGGTATTTGAGTCCTACAAGGGAAATGGATGATGGTCGATGAAGGAAAGACGGTGATGATGTGTCATGCCACATTATCCATAGTACCATTACAGAGGTTATGTTTCATACCACATCAACAATTTCCATATCAACCAAGAGATGATTGATGGATGATGGTTGGGTCAACCAAGTTGGAGAATGTTTTTATCAGTCAACAGGAATGGTCGATGGTTGATTGAACTGAATTGGTAAGGTGTTTCATTAAGAAAAATGGAATCATCGACAGCCGATGATCGATGGTCAATTCTGTTGGTTTAGCAATGTGTTGTAAGTGGTTTCCAAGAGAAATGACCAATGTTCTATGGTTTGGCATTGGGGAGATTCAGAAGCAAGTTCCTTTTGTCAAAGATAATCACTTTTTGACTGATCGTCAATGGAATTCAAATCAACGATCTTGATTGTTTTAAGTTGTCAATCAATGGTGGAAATTGATCTGTGGGGTTTGGGAAAGAATTAGTGGATCAACAGGTCACATTTCACCCAATTTGATATTTACAATTCAGATTTAAAAGGTTGTTATAGTAGTAAAACAATCAATTCTATATGAAAAGTTTTGAATTTTTCATAATTTTGAAGGTCACTAACTTGCAGGGTGATTTTGAGGCCCGAAATGACGTTTTTAGAAAATCAAAACCCATGAAAATATAGTGTACTAGGGTACAGTTTGTCTCTATAGCTCAAATAAAAGAAATCATAGAGAGTTATCCAATAAGCTATTTAGGGCACAAAACAAAGCTTGTATGAGAAAGTTACAGCTGAAACAATTAAGGTAAAATTTCAGCATCAGTTTACTTCTAAAGGGAATAATGCATTGCTCAGAGGTTTGTTTCGGGCTTAGGAGGAGTCTATGGAATTATTGTGAACCATAGAATAAAACCATAGATCTAGATTTGGAATCTGGGTATGCAAAAATGCGTAGGAAGGAAAATAAGCCACATGTAATAGATAGGGGTAAATTGGTTATAACAACCTAGACTTCTCCAAACCATAACTCTCACCTAGGAGCTCAAATTTGAGAAAACAAATAGTTACTAGAAAGGTATTGAGGAGTAGAAGACATATATCCACCCAAAATTTTGAATGGTCATTAGAATTTCTTAAAAAGTAATAAAGATATTTATGAAGCAATAAATGAGTGGAAATTTGCAACTTGTAAATGTTTTAACATTTCCCTCAAAACTCAGAATGAGGCATGAGTATAGTTGTTGGAATGTTGTTTCAGATAGGAATGAAAATAATGAATCAAATTTTGATTTGGGGAATTATGCTATTCATAAATCGATGAGAAGAGTAACCTATATTCTAATTGATGAAATTTTGTATGTTATGCATGCTCTAACAAGAATTATTGCATGCACATTTCTTGCAGAATTAGAGGTAGAAGAAAATAAATCTGGTTATTATGTGATGATTGGAGTTATGGAATATGATCAAGGTTATTACATCCATAAGGAAGAGATCATATCGTTTCATTTCGTCCTATAAAATTCTAAGACATAGTCTAATGGAAGAAGGGTCACTATGGGAAACTTGCATAGGGAAGTGTAGAGCTATAGGGAAGATAATGAATAAATTAAGAAGGCCTAGGAAGAAATACTTTAGAGTATGAATATGTTGCATAATCAATTCAACAAAGACTCTAGAACCAGGTAAGAAGCTAGTGCTAGACAAGCCATAGTATCTAGATCCCATAGAAAAAGGGATGATCATTGGAATGATAGGAAATCAAGAAGTGTGAGAAGGTGCCATTATTTACTAAGGAAATCCACTAGAGGAAATCATGCAAGTTTAGGGACAAGGAACATCCCAAGCGTGTCTCTTGTCAGGAGGCAGAGGAGAAGGCCTAAGGTAGACATATTGCAAGGTGAAATTAGAAAAATCAGGCCACCAACTTTCAATGGTGAGCATAGGAGAGGAGAAGAGGTCAAAGCTTCACTATTGGAAATGAATAAATATTTCTAGCTACATGATTACCCCTCAATGATAGAAGATAGAATTGAAACCTGCCATTTGAAAGGGAAAGGATACATTTGGTAGGATAAACTTAAGAAATCCAAGCACCTGTTGATGGGTGAAATTGACCGCTCGTCAACTGGAGGAGTGAATCCGGTCCGGGGTTGTCTAAATAACCCAAGATGTTTGGATTAATCCACTCCGACGGGTTTAGCAGCTCCGTTGGCCGATCTAAGTCCTAGGAAAGTGAAAAAACTAAACTAAAGAAACTAACTAAGTGAAAAACAGTTGCTGCAACTATATACAAGTCTAATATATATTCACAGATCGCTAATTAATATTAATAAAATAGTAATCCTACTTATTAAATGTACAGTGTATTGATATATTTAAATCTCTATAATATGTACAATATTCACAAGATGCAAATTTTAATCGAAATCTGCAAAATCATATATGAATTGACTTATGACAGCGAAGCTGGTGTTTTTTTATTTTTTATAACTTTATAAACAGAAAATGAGATGGAAGCTATCTAGCTTAGCAATAAAAATAACAATATGTATTGTAAATCTAAACTACAAAAAATTCTTATATTGATTAAGCTACTAAAATGAACTATCAAACTGACCTGAAATATCATCTCCTATTCATCTTGTACATAGCATCTGCGTTCACTGTTTGATGAGGCCAACCCGCACCAGATTTTCCAATACTTCGCGCAAACACGAAGCAACAACGCTTTTGAATGATAACGACAGAACAAATGAGAGGTATAGTGACAACAATCTTACAATTTCACAAGTGACCACATTAAGATAAACCCTGCTTTGAAAACTTGTGCATGAATGTTCAACAAATGATAAAGATAAATCTCTTAATCCCAGGTTTAAACAAAATGATTACTGTGTCATAAATATGGAACATGAACATGGATCATACATATAAATTTATATCAATCCCAATCTGTAGTAAACCATAACAGCGAAAGAAATAATAGTATTAACTACAAATTGAAACAATCTTAACTTGAATAAAACCACAATATCGAAAAGCTAAAGCTACAACCAGTATCATATTTCATTCAAGTGTGAAAATCATAAATCCATCGTTCTTTGCCCCAGGCAGCGATGATCTTTGTTTAAAAAAACAATACATATATAAAGGCCACAGGATCAAAACATTCCTTGTGGAAATTATCAAAGTTGTTCCAAAAATCTTGGGAAATACAATCTCCCAAATTCCCATTTCTATGCAAAACTAACAGCCTAATCTAAAACCATGTAAAGAAATAGCATGTTCAGAGAGGCCACTAGCTATACAATCTCCTTTAGAATTCGTATGTACTTGAAAACGCACAAAAATACATGATTTCAGATTGCATTTTAGTTAAAAAATCAACAAAATCGAATTTTAGTAACTAGCTACAGAATCTCACGATTCTGTAGCTAGTTATTATTATAAACAGAATCGTGTTTTATTCATTCAATCAAAACAGAAATGGATGTGATTTGAGACAACAAATCCTATATGATAATTCAACACAAACAAAATCATTTTAAAATCACTCTTGAAATACCATACCTCGGTTTCAGGGATTAGTTTTGATCAAACTATTTTTGAATTGACAATGGCAGTGGCTGCCTCCACATTTTTAAAGACAACAGAGCCTGTGGTCTTATAACTTGCTGACAGACTGCTTGAAAATATTTGTATTGATCAAGGGTTCATAGAAGGATGAGGCACAAGGCTGGACGGGTGAAAGGGGTTCTGAGGCACAGGCCTGGAGAGGTAATAAACATTTCAACAAATGCAAACAGACCAAAACGCACCTTTCAGCCACAGAGAAAATCTGAGATTTGACCTCTAAAGGATGAGCTATATCTCTGTAATGAACCAATTTCTAAGGAAACCGCTCATTATTGAAGGTAAAAGGGCTCATTTTGGTTCTGGGTTTTCAAGAGTTTGATCTAATTCAAAATCGTTTGCTTATAATCGCTCACATAAAAACGTGTCTCTGGGAGGCAATTACGGGGTTAGCCTAAGAAGTCTTCTCTGGAATTATCAAACAATAACAAAGTTTGGACACCGTTGGGTTCAAATCTCACTATAGGAGCCATGGCTAACAACAAGAAATCAACAGGGTATTCGGCGATAGGGTTTGACGGAAAAGAAACAGAGCCATTTGCCTTGAGCTTCCCCAACACAATGCAAAGGAAACCCAAAATGCAAGACAGAGTGTTAATGCTTATACGTGCGAGGATGGTAGAGTAAATTGGAACCATGCAAGAGTATCATATAGGGCTGTACTTGGAAAGACACCTTGGTGTAATAAAACTCATAACAGTTTTAAATCAATATATGCATACCAAAAATTCAATCAATATGTCAAATAGACAATTATCTATCCACGATTTGATCAATAAAATCGATATGTCAAATAAACCATTACATCAAAGATTTTATAAATCAAAACCACATTAACAATGATCAAATGCATAAATAGGTGGTGTTTTGATACATATGTAACCATTGGTGTGTTTGAGGCCAAGGAGTTATAACCATGTAAACAATTAGGTTCATGATAAACCATGTAAACATTAACCCTTTGATGTAATCACATGAATTCCAACTGTGGGTTTTCACACTTGCAATCGTGAAAATGAAAACAAAAAGCAGGTATGCAAAAAGTGGAGGATAATGGTGTCGTTTAATGAGAAAAGTTGCGATGAGTAATGAGGGTTTAAAAACCCTATGTGGGAAGCTTGTAAAAAATATAGAGATTAATATGGCTGCCAACAACACCTTGATGAGGAAAGGATCTCATGGAGGCAGTTCAAAGGATATTTCGAAGAGAAATATTGATCCAAACATTATTATGAAATAAATATGAAAGTGTTGTTTGACCTCAAGTTGGGAAGCATGAAAATTGATGAATATGAGAACAGGTTATTTGAATTGTTGAAGTATGTGGACTTCATAAATGATGAGAATGTTAAAATTCAAAGGCTTCTAATTGGGTTACCCTCCCTTTACAGTGACAATATTCAATATGATAACCCCAAGACATTGGAGGAAGCCATACAGAGAGAAAATAATATTTATGAGCAAAGAAGAGGAAGGTTAGTACTTTTCCAAAAATATTAGAATCACAAGATGAAGGGTAAGAAGGATGAAGGGAAGAAATATTTTAAGAAACCCTTTTTCAATAAGAATTCACAAGAAAATCAATAAGGTTAGTCATCCCAAAATGAGAATAAGATTGCAGATTCATTTGGGATAAGGCCAAGGCAAAAAAATGTACAATGTTTTGGGGATGTGAGGGAAATCACTTATATACGGACTTCCATGACACATGATAAAGAATGAGGATTTTCCACAACAATTAGGAGGCTGAAATAGTTTAGGACATGGGAGGAAACATGATAAGTATTTATGCAACCTTGGACAACAAGTAAGTAGAATATCAATCCCCTGTGATTTAAGTGGAAGGTAATATTGATAACCATCCCATATCAATTTTAATTGATTATAGAGCTATCCATAGTGATATAAAATCAACATTATTGAAATATTTCACTTGCAAAGGAGTAAGAATAATAAATCTTTGTTATTTTAGTTAGCCACTGGATCTAAGAGGAATATCAAAGATTTAGTTAAATATTGTTCAATAGACATGAATGGACTCATCACAAAGGTATATGTGAACACCATACCACTGGTTTCCTATGATTGTCTAATTGGCATGGATTGGTTAGAAAATTATCATGTTTTCCTAGACCCTTACAACAAGACAATCACATGTCTTTATGAAGAAGGGTAGCAAGGAAAGATTCAAGGAATTCTGAGAGTTGTATTTGTTAGAGATATTTCAGCTACGCAATTGAAAAATAATTTCAGGAAGGGATATCATATTTTTGCAGGACATATGGAAGAGGAAACCAGAGATAAAGTAGAAAGAATTGAATACCATCTGGTCTTGAGGAATTTTGAATATTTTTTTGGAGAAATCCTAGAATTTCCCCGAAAGAGAGACATTCATTTCTCTATTGATTTAGTGTCAGGAGTTTCTGCATTGTCCAATACACCATAAAGAATGGGCACGCCGGAGTTGAAAGAGTTGTAGATGCAGCTTGAGGAGTTTCTAATGAAGGGGATATATACATCCAAGTGTGTCACCTTGGTGTTCCCCAATTATTTTTGTGAAGAAGAAAGATGGAACCTTTAGGATTTGTATTGATTTCAGACAACTGAATAAGTTCTCCATAAAAAAAAAAGTATCTTTTTTCAGGGATTGATGATTTATTTAATAAGATGAAATATGGAAGAATATTTTCCAAGATTGACTTGAGATCAGGTTATCATCAAGTGAGGATAAAGGAAGAACACATAAGAAAGATAACATTCCAGAAAACATATATGAATTATGAATTCACGGTAGTACCATTTGGACTACTAAATGACTTAATTGTCTTTATGTTATTGATGAATGGAGTGTTCAGGGAGTACATGAACAAGTTTTTAATTTTGTTCCTAGATGACATACACATCTATTCTAAGTCAAAAGAGGAACACGAGCAACATTTTATAATGATGTTACAAATTTTAAGAGAGAATAAATTGCATGCTAAGATAAGTAAGCACATCTTTTATAAAAAGATGATTCACTACTTGTTGTTCATGCATTAAAAATGTGGATACATTACCACATGGGGAGGAAATTGACCTAAGGACAAACTATTGTGGTCTGAATTTGTTTTTTGGATGGTCCACATTAAATGGCAAATAAACTAGATGGCTCGAATTTTCGAGTGAATATGACTTTGAGATTAAGCACATTAGAGGAAAATATAATAATGTGGTTGATGTACTCAGCATGAGAGATAATGAAATGCATATTACAACCATCAACATGTATAGGACTTATCTGAATGGTAAAATTATTGCAATTTTTTTTTAATATTAGCAATATTTGAAATTAAAAGAAACATTACAACAAGGTAATTCTCAACATAAATTTAATTATTTTGAGTTGAAATATGATGGAATTCTCATGTACAAAGGCAAGACATATGTGCCAAATTCTAATGAGATGAAAAATAAAGTGTTGAGGGAAATGCACAATGTTCCATATGCGAGGAACCTAGGATATTATAAGACAATTGTAGTTGTAAGAAACAAATATTTTTTCCCAGAATGAAAAAAGAAGTGGATAATTACATAGACAGATGTTTAGAATGATAGAAAGTGAAGAATGAACATAGACACCCAATAGGAATTCTACAACCATTCCCCATTCCATACCATTCCCCATTCCATAATGGTAGTGGGAAGTAGTTAAATTTTATTTTATTACAAAGATGCATAGAAAAATGAAGCTACATGATTCCATCATGGTGGTGGTGTATAAATTAACTAAGGAAACACAACTTATTCTAGTGAAGACTACACACAAGGAAACACATATTGCGGAGATCTACATAAAGGAAGTTGTCAGGTTACATGGATTTCCTAAGGAAATTGATTCAAAAATAGATCCAAAATTTACATCAAATTTTTGGAAAAGTTTGTTCAAAGGATTTCAAACAAATCTAAATATCCATACATCTTATCACCCAGATTCAGATGGGAAAATAGAGAGGAATAATAGAATAATTGAATAAATTTATAGATTGTATGTGATGGAACGACCATCAAAGTCATAATATTATATTCATTTAGTTGGAATTTCTTATAATAATGGTTATCATGCCTCATTGAAAATGAGCCCATTTGAAGCATTGCATGGAAGGAAGTGTAACAAATGAGTTAGTTTGGATAATCCAATATACATATAAATTATTGGGCCATATTTGTTCAAGGAAATGGAGGGGTAAATGGAAAAGATCAAGAATAATTTAAAATCCTCCTAAGATAGGAAGAAAAATTATGCAGACAAGAATAAAGTTTTTAGAGATTTTAAATTGGGAAAGCATGTATTTTTTAAACTAAAAGAAAAGAGAAGTTTTCTAAGATTAGGAAGCTTCCCAAAGTTGGGATTAATATATTGTTGACCTTTTGAAATGTTAAAAAATATATGGCCAATTGCATACATGATAGCACTTCCTGTATCTATGAGAGTGCATAGTTTATTTATGTATCATTATTAAAGAAATATGTTGATGACCCTAACCACATAATTGATTGGACTGTGATCCAAGTGGAACAAAAAGGGGATTTATGGGTGGAACCAATACACATCCTGGAATGGAAATTCAAATTTCTCACGAACAAGTCCATAGGGATGGTAAAGTTTCAATGGACCTACTATGGTCCTAAATATGCTACATGGAGCATGAAGAAAACATGCATGAAGAAAAACTGCAAAGTTTTTACAATTTTGAAGAAAACATAATATAAGAATGCAAGACTCCATTTTGGGAAACTAGAGTTCCATGACCACATATCAAAGTCCTATCCAACCTACACTGGGGGCCCTAAAAAAAAATGGTACAACTCGATGGGCTGAGAGAGGTGTAGGGTGTACATTTCTTGGGTCAGTGCATTGAGAGGAATAAGAGATTTTTGCATGAACTGCTACTAGAGTTGTAAAATTGAAAAATATTATTTCTTAAAGTATTGTGATGTAAATTTGTATATATGTGTATATTAACATAGTGTGCACTAAAAATAAACAAAATTGTAAGGGAGGGGGGATTTAGCGTGCCCTATATAATCCCCATTTTAATTAATGCTTAATATAGGTATAATGTGTGGCCACAACCAAGAGATGTATATGCGAATAATATTTCAAAATTTAATAATAATATGTGATGCCAGCTGCTCAGGGATATAGAAAAAAATGGGGTATGAATTAATCCACAAGAGAGGGGAGGGTATAAGAGAATGTCTAAGAGGGGTCTAAGGGGGAATTACCCATGTCTATTAATTTCCACCCACATTCTTAAATTTTATTATCATTATGTATTAAAATTCTATTTTATAATTCAGTGTCCCCAAAGCCATTGAATGAATGTAAGAGGGTGGGAGTGAGAAGTCACATCTCATTTTTATTAGGAGCATGGAGGATGATTATAATCAACTTCAGGAAATGTTGTATTACTGAGGGGGGACGACGAATCTTTAATGAAAAATTTATACCACTTTTAACCACAATATGTATTCTTTCACTTTAACAACAATGCTCATCAATATATCATCAATGTATCATCTGTGATTATATCCAATATATATA
>JASDQU010240764.1:41962-53057 GCA_032191745.1 Picea mariana
ATTGGTACTTTTCTTGTCATCAATACTTCTTGCCCAATCTGCATTTGTATATGTTGTTAGAGAGAAATCCTTACTTCTTGAATAGCACAAGCCAAAGTACAATGTGCCCTTAAGATATCTGAATATTCTTTTTATTGCTTGCACATGTGTCTACTTTGGTGTAGATTGAAATCTTGCAACCAATCCTACTGCTTGCATGATTTCTGGCCTGGATGTTGTCACATATAGTAGGTTGCCAATCATTGACCTGTATACTGTTGATTTTCTTCTGGAGATTCATCATCTTTGCTCAACTTACATCATGTGATCATGGGTGTACTGACAGGTGCATAGTCTTCCATTCTGAATTTCTTCAACGTTTCTTTGATATATTTGGTCGAAGAAATGAATATGCCTTTTCTGGATCGAGAAATCTACAACCTTAGAAAGAATGACATCTCAAATTCTTTTTGCATTTTTTCTGCAAACTTTTGGCTCATTCTATCAACATTACTTCCAAATATGATATCATCCACATAAACCACAATGATTAACAAATTTTCATTGTTTGTTTTGATGTAAATATTGTTGCCTGCAGCTTCTCTTTTGAAACATTATTGTTGTAGGTATTTGTCAAGTCTTCAATACCAAGCTTTGTGAGCTTGCTTTAGTCCATAGAGTGCTTTCTTCAATTTGCATACATGATCTTTATTTTCTGACAATTGAAATCCTTCCAGATGTTCAATATATACTTCTTCTTCTAAATTTCCATTTATAAAGGTTGACTTGACATCCATTTGATAGAATTTGAAGTTCTTGGAACACACAAATGAAAAAAACATTATGATTGCTTCTAATATTGTAACTGGAGCAAAGGTTTCTTCAAATTCAATACCCTCAACTTGAACATACCCTTTATAGTTCAATCTTGCTTTGTTTTCTTACTACTTGTACATCTTCATCCAATTTGTTTCTTAAGACCCATTTGGTGCCAATCACGTTCTTGTCTACTGGTCCGGGCACAAGTTCCAATGTCTCATTCTTCTCAATATGATTTAGTTATTCTCTCATAGCATTAACCCAATGCTTATCTTATTTGGCTTGTGCAAAATTCTTTGGCTCTATTTTAGATAGCAAAGAAAAGTTCAATCTTCTTTCTAGTTTGAACTCCTGATCTATATCACCAAGAATCTGATTTTCTTAATGATGCTTTTGAACAAATCTGGATGGTGTCTCTGGATCTTGGTATTCTATTTCTTCTTGTTCTTTCTTTTCTTCTTCCTTTTTCTCGTTCTTTGTAGTTTGTCTCATCTGGATCTTCATTTGTTTGTGACTTTTTCTTTTGAGGTATTGCTTCATCCACTCTTACATCAATGTTATCTACAACCTTGCACAGTGTTCTTTTGTGGCACTCATAGGCCTTGCTTCCAAATGCATATCCAAGAAATATACCTTTATCTATTCTCAAATCAAACTTGCCTAAATTGTCTTCATTTCTCTTTATATAGCACTTGATCCCAAATGCTTTAAAGTATTTGACTACAGTTGGTCTACCTTTCCATAATTCACAAAGTGTCTTGTTGCTATTCACTGTAATTTGCGCTCTATTCAAAATGTAGATTGTTGTGCTGACTGCTTCTCTCCAAAAGGTGTCTGGTAGTTTGGATTCATTCAACATTGTTCTAGACACTCCTTGTACAATTATGTTCTTCATTTCTACAAATCCATTTTGTTGTGGAGTTCTTGCTACTGAAAGATGTCTCTTGATTCCATGATTCTCACATAATTCCTAATCCATAAGAGGTAAACTCACCTCCTCTACCCGATCTTAAGTACTTCATTTTTAAATCAGTCTCATTTTCAACTAGGGCTTTTAAAGCTTTAAACTTCTCAAATGCTTCAATTTTTTCTTTAAGAAATGTAACCCATGTCATTCTTGTGCAATCATCAACAAGCAACATAAAATAACTCTTACCTTTTAAATTCATTTTTCTTGTTGGCCTGTAGAGGTCCGTGTGTACAAGTTCCAATGGCTTCGATGTTGAGTACACCTTTGTTTTGAAACTAACTCGCGTCTGCTTCTCGTGCTGACATGGCTTGCAAATAATGTTGATAGGTTTTGAGATCCTTGGCATATCTCTTACTACTTGTGTCTTTTTTGAGTTTTACTAGATTGTCAAAGTTTATATGACGCATCATTTTATGCCATAATCAACTTTCGTTTACTTGTCCCATACAACATCTCTCTCATTTGACTTCATCAAGAACGTATACATTGGTCGAGGTTCTATTTGCACCTGTGACTAATCTTCCCGAACCTGCTTATCTCACATCCTTTAGAATGAAATGCGAGGTTGTAACCTTGATCACACATTTGATAGACACTTAAAAGATCATGTTTTAACCCTTCAACATACAATACATTATGTGTTCTAGTCTTTCCATTGTCAAGACTAATTGTACCTTTTTCAACTATCCTTGCAGAAGCATTATCCCCAAAGGTAACTCTACCTCATTTTTCTTTCTTTAGGGTCACAAATTTGTTTTGATCCCCTGTCATGTGTTTTTAACATCCATTATCAATGTACCATTGACTTCCTTTATCTTGAGCATACGTTGCAAGTCCACATTATTCCTTCTTTGGTTCTTCTTGCTTCCTTTTCCACACCTTTGTGTATTATTCTCTATGCTTGGTAGGAACATCTTCTTCCCTGTTTTGTTTAGGAGACTTTATTGTGTTGCTTCTATAGTCATGTGCTATGTACCCATAGTTATCACATTTATAATATTTAATACTGTAATCAAGTAGGAGAGCAAGTGAATTGTAGTTCCCATCAACAAACCGATGAGAACTTCTGGTTTTGTTGCTCACATAATCATTTTTTGAGGTCTTATAAGAACCTCTATTTATATCTCTCATACGATCACTTCCTGCATAAGCTTTACAATCTAGTGCTTTATCACCAAAATTATTGCAAGAAAAACAATAGGCAAGAAAGAGATATTGCTACTAGGTTGTGAAAGGCCTTCTTGGTGGAACAACTCTTTTGAACTCATTCTTGTTGTTCTTGTGAGAAGAATAAGGTTTATGTTAGTCATCATTTCCTTTCATGCTGCTGCTTTCATTGTTAATGGAGCCTTTGAGAATATTAGCATAGCTTTTAGGATTTTCTTCATTTTCCTTTTCTGATGGCTTTGTGACCTTGGTGCTTGCATCACCCTCGGGGGTCTTGTTTTTCATTGTAGCCAAGACCTGTTTTTTATGAATGGTGACCTTTGGTGAATGAGAATATTATCTAAGATTTTAGTACTTTTTCCAAACTTCAAGCTTCTATGCAACTAATCAATTATTTTCTCTAGTTCCTTTCTTAATGAAATGATTTCAGTCTCTAGCTTCTTGCATTTTTCTTCATTTTCTTTCAGCTGGATTCTCACCACTTCTTCTATCCTTTTTTCCTCTCCTAGTTGAGTCTTCGTGATGATAACTATTTTTTTTGTTTCATCAATATCACGATCCTTCTTTTCATATTTCTACAATTTCTCTTTCTTCTTTTTATTCTTTCCCCCGTGTCTTTCTATTTCTTCTAGGGCACTAATGACTTATGCTTCACGATTCACTTCCCCATCAGTGTCTTCTTCTTTTGAATTTGATTATCTTCATTTTCTTATTAGTAGACTTTGTATCCATGGCCATGAATATGAATTCTTCTTTCTTAATATCGGAAACATATCCATCACTTTCCTCTTTATCAAACAACAGAGCCCTATTTGTGGAGAAACCTTCTTAAGTAGCCACGTGTTCTCCCGAGATCTTCCTTCCAGTGGTTAGATTGTTTCCAAAGGAACCCGCTGTGATGCCAATTGCTGAACTTATTCTTATACTGAGATAGGGGAGGTGAATCAATATAATACCCTTTTTACTTTAAATGACCACTCATCAATCAATCATTATCTCTAAAACAATAAATGCATGCAAACTCAAATCACAATACACATACTTTAATTTGGAAACCTCTGTGGGAGAAAACCACAAAAACTTATCTTTATAAATGTCTATAGGTACCAACCTATTGTTACAAAGCTTGTAGGCACCAACCTACTAGAGACACCGATGTCTTCAGTTGAGCACCAACTTAGCAAGATATTGTGTAGGCACCAACCTACTAGAGACACCAATATCTTCAACTGAGCACCAACTCAACAAGATAGCGTGTAGGCACCAACCTACTGGAGACACCAATCTTCTCAACTGAGCACGAACTCTGTAAGACCTGTATAGGCATCAATCTAAGATCTTCATACACAAAGTACTTCTGACTTCACCTGCATGCTTCATACTTCATGCATTTCACAACATCATCATACCCTTAACTTTCATGCTCTAATGCCTCTCATTGCTTCATACCCGAGACATAGCTTCAAACCCTAGTCAAATTTAGCCTTCATGCCCTAGTAAACCTCACAACATCATTCCCATAATATAATTCCAGATTGCAACATCACATCCTCAAAACAACTCACTTTGCAACATCATAAAGCTTAGTCCTCATAGCGCACCCTTAAAACTCCAAGAAAACTCCTCTTACGCACCTTTAGACCCCAAGAATACTCCCCATCTCCTCTTGCGCACCTCAGATCTCTTTTGCGCACTTGTACTTGCTATTCTTACTTGGATACTCTTCAAATGCGCACATCTGTCCAATATTTATAGCGTTTCTGCATTCACTTATGAGGTCGACTTGTAAAACAGGCTGGGTCGATCTATACTTTCTGGCTAGGCGGACCCGATATAATCTTTCATATCTTCTCATTCCTAATTGGAGTTAGAGGGAGTGCCATGTAACATTGCAAAGGTCATGGAATAAAAATTTCAACCATATATCCTATGCTCCCATTTGAGTAAGGTCTTCAAAGTAAAAAGGCCTTCATAGATAGGGTATCCGAACTGAACATAAAAAATCCAAAAACAATATTTCTAACAATATCCATTTTGCAATATTTATCTTGGACATCTATAGTCTCCCTTTGTCTTTAACATTGTTATCACACAATATGTACTTTCCCAAAGCCCAAGGCAAGTGGATGCAAGATTGGCATAACAGGGGGTGACTTATCACTGTCACCTTAATAGGAAACCCCTTTCTATTTAGGAGTATGTCACAGTACCCCAAGGGAGATGTCCTCAGTAACCTGATGGTTTGAGAAGGCTAAGGTAAAAGATATAAGAAAGTCCCACCCCTCTCACAGGTCACTCAAGTCAGAGGTTCTTTGTGTCTTATAGAGATGAAGCAAAAGGGTAAATAAGGTGTACCTGCCCAGAACAAGACAACAAATAGAAAATAGTGCAATTTCCAAGTACCATATGATGTTAGTGCTTCATAAAACCATGAACCTATGAAAAATAAGTAAGCTGATATAAAATTGCAACAATGTAATTATTTACAACAACAATAAATATTTTGTAACAACCACAATAACTATGCCTTAAGAATGCTTGAAAATGACAAGAAAATATAGCTCTAAGTTGACAAAATGATAACTACTTGTTAGAAGCAAAATTGGCAATGTCTAATCAGCTTTTAATGTCACTTTTCAAGATAAATTTGTTGATGTTAGATGGTTGTAGCAATCTTTTGCAACAACAACAAGTTATTCAATGAATTAGTCTAGTTTAAGGTTAGTAAAAGTTAGTAAATGTTTCAAGGAAGATAGTTTGAGAGTTGTTTGATCAATCAATCGCTATAGTGAGTGAACTAGTGCCTTTATAGGGTAATGAATCTATAGATGGTGGTTTTCTGCTTTGAAGAAATGACACAATGATTATACTTGCCTAAGGATAAGAGATGGATGGAAGAGGTTTTGGCTTTTCAAGGCCTCAACATCTAAACCCTAAGAACAAACTTGCTAGAGTGTAAGCAATTTTAGGCTATAGCAAGATCTTCCTTCCTTAGACTATTGAATAAATACTAGAAGCAACAATTGACTAGATAATGACTTCTAAAGTGCTAGTATTTAGGGCTCTAGAAGTTTGCCTAGGTCAAAATCCTCTTGGCAAGGTCTAGTAAATGAAGAGTAAAGAAGTAGCAAATTAAGTCCTTTACTCCTAGAGTTTGTCAAGCAAGCAATTTCATAATCTTTAACATGAATAAGCAAATTTACCATAAACCATTCAAATAAAATGAAGAATTGCAAGTTTACTTACTTCACCAAGAATAATCAAGCCATAAAACCCTAGAATGCCAAGTAACTTCACCAAAAATGATCAAAGTTGCAAATTTTAGCCTCCAAGAGAAGTGCGCTGAAAATTTCAGCCAATAACCCTAGAAGAGGGCCGAATTTCAGACCACACACTTGTGTGATGAGTTCATGATGAAAAAATGTGAGTCTTTTCTCTCTATTTATACAATTTCAATGACCTTTAATTAAATTTAGGTAATAAAAAGGTCGACCTGGCCAAATTACATCAAAAATCCAATTTTTACATAAATGAAACTAATTAAACCATAATATCATTTCCAAGGGTGACATCATGCCCTTCTAGGGTGACATTAGGCCCCTAGGTTGGAACGTTAGGCCTAAAATGCAGAACGTTTGGCCTCTAAAGGCCCTGAATGTTGCCACACGTGCCAACTAGCACATAACTGCCCTCATAAATGCAAACCCTGGCTGGATGACGTCTAGGGTCAAAATGATGATGTCATGGGCTCTCAAGGGTCAACGTCCTGGTGGAAAGGCAAGATCTCCCTGGGTCTAGGTCCGCCAGAGTGTCTCGGGGGAAACATCCTTGTTTCTTCCTAGTGCAAGTCTCTAGTGTATCTCTGCCCCTGGTTGGGGTCACAACATCCATTTGTGGGCTTTCATCCCCATGGAGGTCCGCGCTAATCATTCCCCCATATTTACCTGTCCACTGGGCAAAGTCCTACAACAACAACACATACGCTCTTCAGGGGTTCATAAGTCATAGGGATCATAGCAATGTCAATCACATCTAATAATCAAATTACCCAAACAGATGCATCAAACCCCNCCCTTTACCCAGACAAATGCTCAAAGATGTTATGCAGTTTAACAAGTCAGGTTTGGAGAGGGTCTCAGGATGTCCTATTGGGCTAATTCTCCTTAAGTTCAGGGTGTTTCCCAACTGAGAGCCAATCTAGGTCATGTAAGTGTGTGTGAGATGACATGGGAAGTGTTTGGGCATAGGGTGCAGTGGTAACAAGGAAATGTAGGTCTTACCTATGGGTGCCTCTGTAGAGGGTGAGCTGCACCTTATCATGGATGCCATTGTTTCCTAGCCCATTCAATGCCTTTTATTATTAGTATTATTGTTTTTTCTTTTGTGCTTCAAGGGAAGAGATGAGGGACATTGTCCTGGTTTGGTGACCAGAGGTGACAACGTTACCCACAAGCATTTCACGGAGATGAGAAGGTTGGCTCGTGATGAGACCCCTTTTCTCTTGGCTATGCCACCAAGAGCCACTACCCTGGTTTGGTGACCAGATAAATGGTAGTGTCAACCACTACATGCCCATGGTCCTAATGGGCCAACTCATGACGAGACCTCCCATCCACTAGCTAATACCTTGAGTGTTTATTTATCTTACGGGTTCCCTTTTCTTATTGAGAAGTCTTTTATTGCTTTCTTGGGAATCTCTATGCGAAGCATCTCAAAGGTTTCATTTTGGCTTTTAACTCTTGCCATCTACTTTTACCCTCTGGGCCTTTAGCCCCTTCTTCCCACAAGGCAAGGTACAACCCTTCCTAGTGTGGCAAACCCAATGCCCGAACAAAGGTAGGGGAGAAAATGAGAGGAGTAATGATGGAAAGTGGTAAGTATGGAGGGAATGGACGATGACCTTACCTAGACCCACCCAATGGAAACCCATCCTAAAGGGAGATCAACTTACTAGGGCATCATGTCACCCTCCCAGGTATGAGCAAGTTAAAGAGCATAATTTCCAAGCAAATGTTATGAAATGAAGGAGAATTCAGTGCAACATATTCAAGTGCTTCAATAATCAGAGTGACACATACCATGATACTAGACTCATTACCTCATGGAGCAAGACTTACTGCTACTTTAGGACTAGGTTGGTGGGATGGATATTGTTGCTGCTGATAGATGAGATGCACTGAAGAAAAGATGGGCCCTCTGGGGCCATGCTCAAGTCATCCGGCTCTCGACACTCCATGTCTAGGACCTGTGGGCCTTGAGACATGATCTCCTTATTTATCCCTAGGACAGGGGATACCAGACATCAATGACAACAATATTTCCAACTTGACACTGCCTTGCGTTAACCATACGGGCTTGGCGAGTATGCGCCTACTACAACTAGACTACACCTCTTCACTCAAGGTCTGCTCTTAATTTTGCCTTAAGCTATAATTTGTCAAATGCAACTAACTCCCACTGAACCATGTTCATTCAACAATAGTCACACACCAAATGATGACCTTTAAAACATCCCAACAATGCTTTACATTTAACCAATATTTCAATATTTAGCCAACACAATGCAATACAAGGGACAATAACATTCGACAACATAAAGAGTCCACAACACACATGTATGGGCATCATCCAATGTAAGTGCCTTAACTTTATCTAAATGAAAAATGTTACAATGTGCAATAATGGAGTGTGATCAACTCCTTACGACATATTTACAAATTACAGATAAGGCATAATTGCCTATAAGAACTGTCAATTCAACCCTTAAAACAACCACGGGTCTACCTCCTACATGCCCTATCTTTTTTAATTTTTTCACCTAGCTAAGCCCTACTATGCTAACTTTTGAGCTTAACACAAGTTGCAACGCTTTTTTACATTCCTTGTGAACGACTTCTTCAATCATGTCTTCTCACTTTTTAGGAGACCTCCTTTTTATACGAGACTTGCCTTTCACTTGTAAGCCCTTTCAACTCTAAGGTGGACCCAAGTGCCCCCTCGTTTTGCTCAACCGTGTCCACATGACTTGTTTGTCAATGTTCACATTCAATGGTGTTGTGTTGCAAGTGCCACACATCTTCTCTTCCAAAGGTGTGCCCACGTCCAAGTGCACCCAACAAGGTGCATCCAAGTGCGCCTAGCCAACATTCATACGTTTAAGTGCGCCCAACTGAGTACGACAACATACATGTGCTCAACCAAGTGTGCCCAAGTAATCTATGAGCCAGTTGGTTCTTCTTAGCCACTTTGTCAGTGATGCTTAGTGTATCCCAGTGAATGTGGTCATTTGCGATAACTTTCTTTGCCTTCTCTCATTAAGTTCCCTTCCAAGCTTCTTTTGGTGCGTTCAACTAATGTGAGTTGCTAAGATATGCAATGTGCCAAGATTGAGTAAAGGTATCCAACATCTATGTGGTGTATCTTGCCATCGTGCAAGGGTGCCTAAAACCGACTCTTTTACCACCAACCCTCTATCATGTCCATCGATGTCAATCAATAGGTATCCAACATCTATGTGGTGTATCTTGCCATCGTGCAAGGATGCCTAAAACCGACTCTTTTACCATCAACCCTCTATCATGTCCATCGGTGTCAATCAATGGCCATCAAAGTGATCGTATGGTAAAGTTACCCAAAGCCATTCTAAAATTAGAATGTTACATATGACTACAACAACATTTTAAACACATAAATAAAGAACCTCATCAATGTACTTGTGTACGAATTATAACATAACTTTGTTTATTTTATTTATTTTTATAACCCGTATCATCGAGAGACTACACACGGCTTTACCATTGAATAATTCCCTCCAAAAACGGGATAAAAAAACATGGACACAAATATGCACGTCATTGAACAAGGGCCAGGGCGACGGCGACTGCGACGGCAAAGAAAGAAGAAAGGATCTTTATGCAGAGAATAATCACGACTACAGGAGAAGAGTATTGGCAGCAGCTTCACTCCATGGGGAAGCAACAGGTCATCTCAAGGTTTTTCGCTCCAAAGAAAGATTCTCCCTCCAGCAAAACGCCAATCAAAGTAGCTCCACCGTCTTCCTCTTCTCCCAGTATCGCAGCCA
Organism: Picea mariana; assembly: GCA_032191745.1. Taxonomy (NCBI): domain Eukaryota; kingdom Viridiplantae; phylum Streptophyta; class Pinopsida; order Pinales; family Pinaceae; genus Picea; species Picea mariana. The sequence continues at coordinate 51,979 of JASDQU010240764.1, forward strand.
AGTTTTCATTATCACACACAAGCCCTTCGACCCACAAGAAGAGAACTCACGAGGAACTCAACGCTGATGAAGAAAGCCTACCAGAGAATTCCAAACATCCACTTCATAAAAGGAGGGCAATCCTCGATGGAAAACTGAAAAGGCTTGAAGAGAGATTGGAAGAAAACAATGGGGAAATGAGAATTGATGGAAAAATGGAAGGAAATGACGAGGGAACGAAGGAAAGTCATGGGAAAAAGGGCAAAACTGATGGCGGAGTGAAAAAGAATGTTGTGGAGTCCACTAATGTAACTGGATTCCCTGCATTTGATCAATCCCTGCACAAAAAATTTGTAGACAAACTCCTAGCTAGAACTGACGAGAGTGGCAAATTGCAGGAGTCCACCTACGGGAGGCCTCTATCTGGCAAAGAGAAATACACCCCATTGGAGGAACAAGTGGTTGAACTCAAGGCCAAGTATAAGGACGTTTTGCTAATGATAGAGGTGGGCTACAAGTACAGGTTTTTTGGGCAGGATGCAGAGAGTGCTGCAAGGGTTTTAGGGATATTTGCACATTACGATCATAATTTTCTGACTGCAAGTATACCCACTTTCAGATTACATGTTCATGTCAGGCGGCTTGTTGAGGCAGGTTATAAGGTCGGTGTTGTTAGGCAGACAGAGACCGCCGCCTTGAAGGCTCATGGTGCGAATAAAGCTGGGCCTTTTACACGGAGCCTTTCGGCGTTGTATACAAGGGCTACATTGGAGGCAGCGGAGGCTTTGGGGGGAGGTGAGGTGGATGACAATTGTAGGCTTAACAGCTATCTTATGTGTGTTGTGGAGCAGCCCTTGATCAGTAAAAGTCCGAAGAAAGCGAGAAATAAGCTGTCCCAGGAGGAAGACTCTACTGCAAATAGCGGGAATTATGATACTATGATAGGAGTAATTGCAGTGGAAACTTCCACTGGAGATGTTATGTATGGACAGTTCAAGGATACTGTTACGAGGGCAGAACTTGAATCGTGTCTTATGAATGTATCTCCGGCAGAGCTGCTTCTCGGTGTGCCGCTATCGCCTCCCACAGAAAAGGTAAAG
>JASDQU010240765.1:2593-12748 GCA_032191745.1 Picea mariana
ACGACCTCCTTCTACAACTATAAATTCGTGACCTGCACATTTTTAAAAGGTACATTTCTTCAAGTTGTATAGAAACCCGAAATGTCTATGCACCACAATTCTTTGATTAGTTAATTTTTCAACATAACAAACAAATTTCTATCTAAGTTCTTCTATTTAGACTTAATACTTGATCAAGGAGCAGGCACAACAAGTTACCCTTACCTCCAAAAGATGCAGGCAAGACCCCCATTATGCGTGATCTAGAGCGCTCCATTAGATGTGAATCTTTAGCCATTGGTTTAGTTCATGATACTCCCTACTGAAAAATGAGATAGCTAGAATTTGTCGATGTTGCATTATGTTCTTTAGCTTCAATTATTACTTGTTCTTTTTCATTTCCTTCCTCACTCCAAACCACCTTCACATCAATCATCTTTCATCACTGGATTCTCCCTCCCCCAATTCCAAATTCATCTATTTAGAAAAGGAGGAGAAGAAATCGACCCTTCCCCTGAAAGCCTGATCTAAAAACATTTCAATCAAGACCAATATCAAGCCCATTATCATACTTCATTACCCAATTCTAAATTCATATATTTAGAGAAGGAAAAGAAGAAATCGACCCCTCCCCTGAAAGCTTGATCTAAGACCTTTGAGTGAGGACCAATATCAAGCCCATTATCATACCTCATTAGAGTGAGCAAAGAACGCATATAGCTATTCCATTCCACAAAGATTCACTCATGTAGTAATCCTCTAATGTAATAGAGGACCCCATCATGCATTTCGGGATCATGAAATTCATGATCTATTAATGATCAACCAACTTTTTCTGATTTTCTACACAGATAAATTACGATTTCTTGCTGATGGGATACATGTCTCTTGGCTTCGAAAACAACGTGTCACCTTTTACAAATTAGCTTCCAAACAACGTGTCACCGTTTACAAATTAGCCCCGCTACAAAAATTGCATGATTCTTATACATATGTGACAATATTTTAAAACTGCACTTAACAGTTATACGATAATAGTTTAATACTTCAAGAATATTTCTGAACCTTTCAACTTAATAGGAAACAACTAAATTCATACAGTAAAGCACATTTCTCATAAAAAGATTGTTTAGAGGAGAGTATTTTCGGCGTGTTCCAAATATTCCAGAAAGTTGGGTCCCACAATTGGGTGGTTAATTTGTCGGAAGGGAAATGGTTCCCAGTTCTGTTCATTAAAGCACAACGATATATGATTGGACTATATTCTGTTCTATTCTTGCGCTTAATTTAAAAAGAAATTATTTAAATATTTAATAAGATTAAGAGCAATGTATTAAACTAATTAAACTAACTATTTATACCAAACAAATATTTATTATATTATAAACAATTTTCAAAAAATTACTTACTTGAACCAATAAACTGATACGAAGACAATTATAGTACACACTTCCAAACCAAAATAAATAAAACTAGTACAGCCACATATTATTGGTTGGTGAACACCTAAAAGTTTAGGTTGGTTCAGAAAATGAAACACATTGCTGCACATTTCGTCGTTAGACTTTGACTCTGTCTACATTCTGACTGTGGTGAGCCAAAAAACAAATGTTTAGGGCCCCAAAACAACCCTGAAAGTACAACAAGATGTGCTGACATGAAAACATACAAAATAATCCAGTTGGATTAGGCGTGAGGCCACCCGAATCCACCTAGAGAATGTGTGAGGATTCAGAAAACCCCAGAGGTGTAGAAATCACAATTATAAAGCAGTACAAAAAGACATGCTGAACATAAATGGACACGAGGAGCCAGTTGCAATAGGTGGGTGGCCACCAATATCCATTTGGATCAATCCTCCCCCCTTAGGAAGCAATGGTCTCCATTGCGTTGAGTTCCCCCATCAGGTGAGGAAACTTCTGCTCAATTTGGCCCCGAGTGAGCCACTTACCTTGGTGTAGGAGTTTCCCTGCCTTGAGAACCCGATAAAGTTGGATCCGCTGCTGGTGAGTGCTCTTGACATGTGTATCCACAATATGATCGGTGGATGCTTGTTCAATGTAGTCAGGGTTGAGCTCTGTTGGTGTCATCTATTCGACGATCTCAAAGGTGTCCAATAATGGTGGAAAATATGGCCGAAGGAGGTCCACATTGAATACTGGATGCAGACCAAGGAAGGGTGGAGTGTTGAGCTCAAAAGCATTACTACCCACAACCTTGGTGATAGTGTAAGGCCCATAATGAAGGGGATGAAGCTTCTGATGTGGCCCAATGAGACGCTCCTTTTGCAAATGTAGCCATACTTTGTCGTCAACCTAAAACTGGTGTGGTACCCTGTGTTTATCATGGCGCTGCTTGTACTTAGCATTGGATTTCTGCAAAATCTCCTGGACCTATTGGCGGATGTGCTGAATCTGCTCAATGAATCTGGCAGCTTTGTCGATCGCAAACTGATCAGGGAAAGAGTCTGTTTATGCAGTGGCAAGTGAAAGTGCAACATAAATGGGTCCCAAGGGTTGGAATCCCAGACCCACCTGAAATGGGCTATGGCCAGTGGAACTATGGAGAGCATGTTGTAGCCTTTTGGACATATGGGAGACTCTCGTCTCATGTAGGTGGATGCTTAGAATTGTACATGTGCAGGATGTGCACAATCATCCGATTGACGACCTCGGTTTGAACATCGGTTTGGGGGTGGAAAGAGGTGGATTTTGTGAGCTTGGTGTCCAACAAAGACCAGAGACTTGACCAAAAGGTGATGAGGAACCTGTTGTCTCAGTTGGAGATGATGGTCTATGGTATTCCAAAGGGAACCCAAACTCGTTCGAAGAAGAGCTTGGCAGTATCTTCCGCTGTGACACTCTTCTTACAGGCTGTGAGGATGGCCATCTTCGAAAACTGATCAACGACCACAAAAATGCAGTCATTTCCATGCTTGGTGGACGAAAAACCAGACATGTAATCCATGGAGATGGATTCACATGGATTCTCAGGAATAGGAAGAGGGATGTATAAGCCTTTTTTCTTGATGGCCGACTTGGCAATGGCGCAGGTAGTGCAAGATCTGATATATTTTCTGACGTCCTGTCGAAGTTTTGGCCAATAAAAGTGTTTCTGAAGAATGGCCATAGTTTTCTCTATGCCAAAATGTCCTTCCACCCGACTATAGTGGGATTCCCAAATTAGCTTTCCACGCTCGCTTGTAGAAACATAGAGATGGCCTAGGTGGCATAAGATTATGTCCTGAATTTGAAAATCAGTGACAATGGCGCCTGTACCCAAGAGCTGATATGTGGTGGCAAAGTCTGGATCTTGCTGGTAAAGTTGGGGCCACTCTGATGTTTCATGTCCACAGGAATGGAGCACAGTGGTAAGTGCAACCACAGGAGGCTGACTGATGTAGTCAACGACAGGATTGGAGATACATGTCTTATACTTGATGTTCAGATGGAACTGCTTTAGGTAGGTGGACTGGTTATGATGGTAATCGTTCTGCAATTTCCCCTATGTCTGTATGAGCTGCAGAGGCTTGTGATCAATGTGTATGATCGTCTCTTTCCCCAAAATGTAATGTTTCCATTGACGACATGCTTGTACAATGGAATACATTTCCTTTTCATAGATGGGGTATTTCCGAATAGTATCAGAGAGTGTCTCACTATGGTATGCCATCGGATGCCTGTGCTAAGTGAGAACTACACCCACAACATAGTCAGATGCATTAGTCTCAATCTCGAATGGTTGTTGCAGATCGGGCAAGGAGAGTACTAGAGCTAAGCACAAACGATGTTTCAGATTTTCGAATGCTCATTGCTTCTCCTTCCCCCACATGAACTTGGCGCTACCACCACCGTTGGTCACCTGGCTGAGGGCCTAGGAAATATGGGAGAATCCCAACACGAACCTTCGATAAAAATTGGCGAGTCCTAAGAAGCTCCGAAGCTCAGTCAGTGTGGTCGAGGCTGGCTAGTCACAGATGACTTGGATCTTAGCTGGATCAACATGTACCCCATGCTCATCAACAATGTAGCCCAGGTATTGGACCATATTCATGCCAAAAGAGCAATTTTCCAAGTTGGCATAAAGCTTGTGTTGCCACAGAATGCTCAAAACCTGTTGAATATGCTGCATGTGTTCCTCCCACGTTCTACGGAAGATGAGGATGTCATCCAAATAAACTACCACAAAGGAGTTGGTGAAGGGTCTTAATACATCATCCATCAACCTCATGAAAGTGGTTGGTGCATTTGTTAAGCCAAAGGGCATGACTAGCCATTCGTAGAGACCTTCTTTAGACTTGAAGGTTGTCTTCTAGACATCAGTTGGTTCGATGGGAACTTGATGGTAGCCAGACTTCAGGTCAATCTTGCTGAAGAAATTCCCCCCCTTGATTTGGTCAAGAAGGTCATCAATCCTGGGAATGGGGTAGTTGTTCCTGATTGTGATTTTGTTTAAGGCTCTGTAATCAATGCAGAGTCACCAAGTCTCGTCCTTCTTCTGCACCAATGCAATTGGGATTTCACAAGGGGAGGAGATGGGTCTGATGTGCCCCTTTTGAAGAAGCTCTTGGATATGATGCCTGATTTCGTCATTCCCCATCAACAAGTGCTGATAGATTGGTCCATTAGGTAGAGGTGTGTTGGGGGTTAGATCAATTGGATGCTTGACTTGGCAGTGTGTCGGTACCCCTGTAGGCGTGACAAAGATGTCTCTATATTCTTCCATGATCCCATNAAGATGAACTTCTTGATCTGTGAAATAACCTTACTGCATTGCTTAGCAGAGATTAAAGAAATAACAGTAGGCGGTGCCACCTTTGGGATCGTGTACAATTTTCTACCCAAAGTAATAATAACACTGTGGGGTCTAGACTCATACACAACATGACGCTTCCACAAATATGGTTGTCTTAAGAGAACATCACAAACTTCAAGGGGATCAATATCACACAGTACCTCATATTTGAAAGGCTTGATGCCATAGGGCAGACGACACTGTTGGCTGACACAAAGATCTCTTCCTTGATGAAGCTAGCCGATGGTGTAGGGTTGCGGGTGAGGTGTCGTTGGCAGGTTCAACCGCTTGACGACCTCTGCTGAAATTAGGTTCTTCTGACTACCACTGTCGACAATGAAGTGAATCAGAGTCCCCTTGACCCACATCTGTGAGTGAAAGAGGCGTTCCCCTTCCTCTGGTTATTTTGGTTCGCTTGGCTAGAACTTGGTGGTAGTGACAGTGGCATTGGGTTCAACATCGATAATCCGCTTCCCTCCTTCAGGATTTGACTCAGAATTAGAATTGACCTCTGACTTAGAAGCTTTCAACTCGACCACGAGGGACTGCTTGGAGTGTAATTCGTCGGTGTTGTGCCAAGGAATTTTATGGTACTCACACCATTTTCCCGTGTCCTTCTTCGTCTTCTCGTTTCCCTTCTTGTGTTGCGGCTTGGACGGATTGTCCTGAGGGAAACCATCGCGACTTGGTCCCCTGCTGTGTGTCTTGGGGTTGCCTTTTCCCTGCTTCGGTTGTGAGGGGTTTACATATCCAAACTCTCGCCATTTTTGCTTAAATTTCTGCTCGATTTTGACGACGTATCTATAAGTTGTGCCCAATGAGGCAATGTCCGGGAACTCCATTTCTGTTTGAATGTATCTATGCAAACAACCGTGGTATTTGAGCACCAGATGATGCTCAAAATATTTTATACTCAATTTGGTGCGGAGGGTATGGAAAATGTTGGTGAAGTCTGGTATTGTCTGGTCCCTTTCTTGACGTAGGGTGGTCCATCTGGTGTACTGGTCCTTGTAGCTTCCAACAAGGTAATGATGTTCTTTAATGGAGTCCCCGAAGGAATCCCATGTAGGGGCCACCACAAAAATTGCAGATTCCTCCATGACCCTTTGCTCAAAGTAAGTATCCCACCAGTCTTTAACATGGGGAACGACCTTGAGGAGTGAAAAAGTGATCTTTTCCCGATCGAAAAAATTGTGGACCAAAAAATATCCTTCGAGCAGATTCAACCATTTATCTACAACATCTGCATCTATCAGTCCTTCAAATAATGGAATATAAAAATTTACCTGTACCTTGAAGGGTGTTGCATGGTCGCCTGATGAAGATGCTTCTTTCGTGGCTAACCATCGAAGGATTGTGTGAAGTTGTCCATCATTTCATTCCTTTGTCACGCGAGGGATTCCTCGAGCAACATTTTAATAGGATCTCCTGCTCCATCATCTTTCTTTTCTTCTCCCATGGGTTGTTTTCGGGCTCGACACGATCGATCTGGTAATGGCTCGATTGGTTCGAGTCCCAACTTCTTGTACCTAGACCTTGTCGGGGACATGCACAAAGAAAAATAAATGAAGAGTAGATCGCTCTGATACCACTGATCTGGATTTAGGAGTGGAAGGAAATGATTAACATACTGAATACAATAAACACAGAGATAGGAAGAATAACACAAATATTCAGTGAACAATATCTTCTATTAAATAATGAAATAGGTTGAAACTGTAAAACTACAAAACTTAAACTTGCTCAAATGGTGGTAGCTATCTCGAGAAGAGATGTGGCTGCTACATGCATCCGTATGAGCATAATGGATTATAATGAGGCTCCATAGGCCCCTTTCATATTACTCATGAATGCCAAAACCCTAGACATCCAAAAACATAACCCTAGAAGGTGAAATGCCAAAAGTCATGTGGGCTCGATGGTTAAGTTGGTGTAATTTGGTACCTCAACTTCCTAGGGTCATAACTTTTGCATACGACCTCCATTTTAGGCGCGTGATAGCCCGTTGGAAAGGTATTTCAGAGAACTACACATTTCGCTGTCAGAATCTGATTGTGGCTATTAGGATATTTAGATGCTTAGGAGTTAGTTAAGATCTACCTAGTCTAATGTGTCATTAGGTAAAAGTGTGTTTCTTAGTGTGTTTCTTTAGTATGCATTAGTATGAATTTGTAGTTAGGAAATATGACAGTCACGATATGTTCCCGACATAGAGTGATTTGACGGTTCATACTCTCCTCGATCTTAACGACCATTGATCCATGGCTTAACAACCGATAGGTCCATAAACTCTATTTAAAGAGCATGGAGGGTCATTTGTTGATTATCAATTGTGAGAAAATCTCTTGTAAAATCTCTCTGTAATATTTTTCTTTTGCATTAATAAACTACTCCAAGTGGCCGCGTTGGCTGGGGCCGTGGATGTTTCCCCATAGCGGTTTTACCACGTGAAAACATCAGTGTGTTGATCTTTGATCTGGTTATGTGAGTGGTTACTAAAGGTGTTCGTCCTCTGTTGGAATACATGTGTTTTCAAACATGGTATCAGAGCTTGTTTGAAGATCTGTTGTTGTTGTAGATCGAGATCGTGAAACTGAGTTGCCTCATCTCCATTTTCTGTCATTTTCGTACATTTTTGGGTTGAGAGGATTGTTTCATTGCATCCAGAGCACTCATTTCATTTAGGAACACTTTTTGCTTCACTCGAAAAGGTTTTCGTTTGCCAAGATACGGCCATTACAGTCAGATCCGGAGGTATAAAGCTTGAATACACATTTTTTGAATTTTTGCAGAGTAGTATTTTGGTTTTATTTCGGTTTTGTATTATTTAGCTCCGGGTTGCTACTCTTTTGGATCTACGTATGCTCTTTTCTCTGCGCCCTGTGTGATCTCGGCAAATCAGAAACATATAGGAAAAGGTGCATCTTCTGGGTAAGCTAACCGAGATCTAACCCTTGTTGTCATCGAGAAACAATTTTTTTTTTTTTCTGGTGTGAAAATAGTTTTTTTTTAGCACGCTCTCCAAGGTCGTGAAAAACAACAACAACAACAGCAACCCCAATCCTCCTTTTGAACATTACAATATGTTTTGATAGATCATTTGGTTAAAAATTGCCTTATTAAGTAAGAGGTCTTGAGTTCAAGTCTATCTTTTGTTACTTTTTTTGAAAAAGTTCATGCTAAAATTGTAAAGTGTATTTCACTTCAAGTATAAAAGTGAATCACTATAAGTAGCTTTAATATTTTATTTTAGAGTTATTTATTTTGAATGAAGTAACTTCATTGTAAAAGTGATCCCCATTTCTCTTTATAAAAGTTGGTCACTTCATAAAGCAATTTACACCACCACGTGGTCCTTTGGTTACTGTTTATGCCTTTTTTAAAATGGCATAACTCTTACATCCGAAGTCCGTTTTAAGTGCCGTTTTTTTAAAACCGCATAACTTTTCGAGATCGTTCCATTCAGATCATCAGTTTCAGTTTTTAAATCCATATTATCTGCATATTTAATATGGATTCTACAAGTAATCTCTTACTTACCAGCAACAACTACTTCCAATGGAAATCCCATATGGAGGATTTATTATGAAGTAAAGGCTTGTACCGGATTACCTTGGGAAATCAAACAACACCTACTGATGCTGATAATAAAGCCAAATGGGATAATAGGAATGAAAAAGCACATGGATTAATTGAAATGTCCATCTCTCTGGATTTAAGGTTCCACCTTCAATCAATTGATAAACCCAAAGAAGCTTGGGAAAAGATTGAATCTGTGTTTGGTAAACACAATATTATTCGAGCACAATAGTTAGAAAATCAAGTACTAACTTTAAGTCCAAGTGATTTTTCTTGCATTGAAGACTATCTATCTAAGTTTAAAACACTCAGAACTTTATGTGAAGAATGCAAGATAAAGATAGACGAAGATCGTTGCATCTATCTTATTCTTTCTAAGCTAGGTAGTGCATATTTTGTGTTTGTATCTACTTTTTATGCCATGCAAGAGGCTCTAGGGATAGCTTATGTAAAACCCACTCTTGAAAAGTTTTGTGATGCTTTGATTAGAGATCAAGATAAGCTAGTACAACTTGGAGTGATCAACACTGTAGGTACCTCCAACAAAGCCTTAGTTGTCCATCAGAAAGATAAACCCAACAATCCCAAGAAGCAACATTCTCGCCACAACAATAAGCAATGTAAGGGTCCCAAACCCACTCAGACAACTTCCGCTCCTAATGGAGACAAAGGAGCAAAATATAAAAATAAGAAGACTAACAAACATTGCAACTTTTGTGATAAATATGGTCACGATGAGTCCAAATGTTTCAAGAAGATGGTAGATTTAGAATCAACGATGAAGAAGCACAACATCGATATTGATTCTACTACTTCTTCTTCTTCTCATGGACATGCACTTTCAGCTTCTGGTTTCTCCTTCAATACAACTTCTACTTCTACTTCTAATGAGTGGCTTATTGATTCTGGAGAATCTTATCATATGGCTAAGGATAGAGACATATTTTCTACTCTAAATGAATGTAACACCAAGAAAATATTTGTTGGTGATGATAGATCTCTTAGTGTTGTAGGATCTGGAACAGTTCAAGTAGAAAATGGTCATTTCAATGATGTATTATGTGTTCCAAGTCTTTCTTGTAACCTTCTATCGGTATATCAAATCACTCATCCAGGTGAAGGTAAAACTGTAGAGTTTTCACCTCACCAAGTTGTAATCAAGGATCTAAAAGATCCCAAGCATGTTCTTGCAACTGGAATTGTTGATGATATTACCAGGTTGTACATGTTTGACAACTTTGGGTCATCATCTTTTTCATTAGTTTTTGTTGCTCATAGCGATGACTTGAGCAAACTTTGGCATGAGCGGTTTGGTCATCTAAACTATCGCTCATTGTAGTAACTATGTAATCAATAGATGGTGACTGATGTTCCTCTTGTTTCATGCAGAGATGGTGTTTGTGTTGGTTGTGTTCTCGACAAACATCATCGGGACAGTTTTGACAAACGTGCCTCTTGGCACGCCTTAAGTCCTTTGCAGCTTGCTCACAGTGATTTGTGTGGTCCACTTTCTTCTCCTTCTTTTTCTGGGTGCAAGTATTTCTTAACCTTCATTGATGAATTTTCCAGACGTACTTGGGTTTACTTCTTAAAACTTAAGAGTGAAGTTTTTGACAAGTTTTTGGCCTACAAGGCCCTTGTAGAAAAGCAATCTGGACACCAAATTCAAAGGTTAAGAACAGATAATGGAGGTGAATATGTGAACAATAATTTTACAAGTTACTGCACTGCACAGGGAATCCAAATGAAACACACTGTTCCATATACACCACAACAAAATGGTGTTGCTGAGAGAAAGAATCG
>JASDQU010240765.1:23612-34829 GCA_032191745.1 Picea mariana
TCGAACAAGCTCGACATTTGCATGCAAAAATAACATGAACATACATGTTTTTGTTCTTTTATTCTTGTTGTTTAATTCATAGACAATTTTGTGCTATTGCAAGACAATTGTGGGAAGAATTGGAATTTTTTTTTGTCCAAGTGAAATTGGAATTGTTGGTTGTGTCTTCTTGTGTAATACCAAGACAAATTTATCCAATTGGAATTGTTAGTTGTGCCTTCTTGTGTAATACCAAGAGAAATTTGTCCAATTGGAATTGTTAGTTGTGTCTTCTTGTGTAATACCAAGAGAAATTTGTCCAATTGGAATTGGAATCGTTAGTTGTGTCTTCTTGCGTAATACCCAAACAAATTTTTCCAATTGGAGTTGGAATTGTTAGTTGTGCCTTCTTGTGTAATACCAAGACAAATTTGTCCAATTGGAATTGCAGTTGTTAGTTGTGTCTTCTTGTGTAATACCAAAACAAATTTTTCCAATTGGAGTTGGAATTGTTAGTTGTGTCTTCTTGTGTAATACCAAGACAAAATTTTCCAATTGGAATTGGAATTGTTAGTTGTGTCTTCTTTTGCAATACCAAGACAAATTTGTTCACTTGGAATTGGAATTGTTAGTTGTGTCTTCTTGTGTAATACCAAGGAAAATTTGTGGCGGGGTGTTTGGATGCCAATTTTTCTCTTTAAACATGACGAACCTACATAATCGAGGTAGAAATTCCTCAAGGAAAGAGAAACCCATCGAAAAGGTAGAAGACGAAAGATAAAAGGAAAAGTTACATATGTCAAAGCGTAGGCTTTCAAAAGAGGGAAATTTGATTTCTGGCGGAATATATGTTTTTGTTGTTTCTCCTCCATCACCACAAGTAAAGTGTGGGAGTTTAGTAGAGACCAATCCAATCAGTGTCTCATCAAGACAAGTTGTTGTGGATACTAGATGATGGAGGATTTGTTTGGAGATGATTATACAATGGATGAAATTAGAGAGGCAACTGATGCACAACATTTTTGTGAAGAATTTCATGTGGTGCAACCTCTTGTTAGATAGTCAAACATTCCAAAAACTAGTCATGGGTCTGTCTAATCTCCTCCCATAATTGATCTGTCGGTGATTGAAGGGGAAAGAACTGCAATGTTGTTAACTCCACAACATTGAGGTCAAGAGTGCCATAACAGGGTTTCATCGTCCCTACGTAGATTGAGCAGTGTGCGGCGAATAACTCCTAAATTCATTCAAGTGGATGAAAGTGGTATAGAATCACTTGAAGGTAAGTTACCTAACCATACTATTCGTTATCATTCTTATAAAATCATTAAAGGATATTTTGAACCAAAATCCAATGCCGTTAAATGTCAATTATTTTTGGCTTTGTTAAAATCTAGAAGTTTGACAGTTGTTAGGAGAATTTTAGGCATTAAAACAGTTAAAAGTTTAGAAACAAGTCATCATATTGTTAGAAACCTAGTGGATGATTTTCAAAGAATTGGTAAGAAATATCGTTCTAAAGACCGTAATGCAGCCCAACGTGTCTTGTGACAATCAATTGTTAGCAAGATCACAAGAAAACACTGTTTGCTCCAACAAACCTCTCATCTCATGAAATGCAATATTAAAACCCTTAGAAAGTATTCTAATAGATGAGATAACATCCACACATGTGGCCCAACAAATTTGTGGTCCTTCACTGGTAGGCTACCTCATTCTGACATGAAGTTAGTTGGAGCAATTAAGGGTCTAGTACATGCTTTCTGGTATGAAAACACTGGGACTTCTTCCAACCAAAAAGATGTACTAAAATTGAGAATTGGATCTAGGGATGGTGAACCCCATTATAAACACTTTCTTGAAATTACACAGATAGAATTGTATGAGAGATTTGGGACAATACATAGTTCACTTAACTTGGGCCAAATATCTTCCATAAATGCAAGCCTTGGTATGTTCAATTAAACACAGTTTGTAACACATGTTGTTCTAGATATCACATTGAGTGTGGTTATTATTATTTACACACACACACACACACACACACACACACACACACATTTCATGTATTGCATAACACCCTTTTGCAGGAATGCTCAGTTATATTGTCGTCGTCGTCATCTAGATATTTTATTCACAACATCTTGTATACAAGGCTAGAGGGTTGTACATTTTATCAAAAAGTTTGCTTAGATGGGACATGCCCCAAGTGTGGTGGAATGACATTACTGAGCAAGTGCATCCATGTAAGCGATGAGTATGAATTAGGGATGAAGGAGGTTGCCTTGCAAAGCTTTAAATATGTTGCATATGATATTGATGGAGGGCATGAAAGAAAAAAATACAATTGGTGACTTCCCAGGTACGAGTATGTGACTTCATGAAGGACTTCATTGAAAAGACATGACAATATGTTCAACATGTCCATGTGGCTCGATGGTAGGACGTGCATTTTAGAATATGCAAATATACATTTCCCATTGGTATTGTCTTATCAGTGGTTGATTTTGTTGAGAACTACACCCTTCAACCACAAAATGCAATTCAAAGCCAATATCATCACTCAAAGCAGGTCAACATAATGGTCCATACCACATACAAGCATGGTTGGGACAATAATGAAGAAAACAAAGTTATATTGAAGGAATATAACTTCTACATAAGCGATGATCAATGCCATGACTTAGCCTATTTAAAACATTGCTTTAAGTTGTCTAACAATCACCTTAAGGAGAAGAACATACAGATGGATCAACATTGGATTTGGTCAGATGGTTGCATAGGCCAGTACAAAAATGCTCGTGTATTTCAATGGCTGTGTATGTTGCACAAAAAACTCAAGGTACCACACATTTGGAACTATTTCAAGTATGGGCATGGGAAAGGGGACCATGATGGAGTAGGTGCATGCATAAAAAGAGAGTTATGCAAGCAAGAAATGAAGTTCACAAATACTTCCCTCATTCAATATGTGGAATCCATTGTTGAATGATGTTCTTCAGTAATGGGAGAGGGAACAAGAACCCGTGAAGACCAATCACACATGAAAGGACACGTACATAAATATTTTTGGGAGTTGTTTGATGTAGATCGATCACGGTGGTATGAATGCAAAACAATCCAGGGCACTCGTGGATTCCATCCCGTTCGAACATTAGACAATGCAACAATTGAAATATGGATGAGAAAACTCTCTTTCTTATGTGGTCCATGTAGTAGTAATGAATGGGATGATTGTGAATTGACAGACTGTGTTGATAGATGGGATTGTGTATAAGTCCCCATTGGTCAATGTATAACTATGGAATTATCCCAATTGGAGGAGGACCAATAAAATATTTTAGCAGATTATGATCATGTCTCAGATCTCATACTGCTATGTTCAATAAAACCTTCTATTAAATTTTGAATAACTAGCATTAATGTTTTATGATTTGGTCATTTAGTGGACTCACATGTTGGCACTCCAATTTTTGCAGGGCACTTATACGCAGTGGTTTACCCAATAGGTAATGAATGAGGCCTTGATTATTGGATGGCACATTGCTTAAAGGGAAAGTAGACCCTCGTGCGATCAGTAACATACTATGAAGGAATTGAATTTCCAATTGGGTTGACAATTATTAAAGGATAATATCTTACATAGGATGGAAGAACATGGAAGAAAGGTGGTTATATATTTCAATATTATAGACCACGTGAAGTTGTATACCACTTTACGAACTTGGTTGTTGGCACAAACCTCCAACTACAAACAATGCCAAGTAAGAACTCATCAACGATACAATACTTCTTGCCTTACTCTGATCATGAAAAGTTAATGGATACCATCAGTATTAAAAGTGATCCCAATGGTATACTTGAATGACCATAGGTATGTAAAAGGAATAATTGAACAAATATTTCAGATTTATGAATGATTGAAAATTTGGCTTCATTTTATGGTTGTTATGGTATTCTTGTATTTTGTGGTTCTTTTTTGTTGTAGGGAATTATGTTTATCCTTCCCTTGCCTTTCCTTGCCTTGCTTTCTTAGCCTTGCCTTACCGTTCCTTTCCTTTCCTTGCCTTGCCTTTCCTTGCGTTGCTTTTCCTTGCCTTGCATGTCCTTGCCTTGCATGTCCTTTCCTTTACTTTCCATGCCATCCCATGCCATGCCTTGCCTTTCCTTTCCATGCCATGCCTTGCCTTGCCTTTCCATGCTATGCCATGCCTTTCCTTTCCATGCCATGCCATGCCTTGCCTTACCATGCCATGTCATGCCTTTTCTTTCCATGCCATGCCTTGTCTTGCCTTCCCATGGCATGGCATGCCTTGCCTTGCCATGCAATTCCTTTCCTTGCATTGTCTTGCCTTGACTTTCCATGCCATGCCTTGCCTTACAATGCCATGCTATTACTTGGCTTGCCATGCGATGTGATGTCATGCCTTTCCTTGCCATGTGATGCCATGCCATGCCTTTCCTTTCCATGTCATGCCATGCCATGTCATGACTTCCCTTTCCATGCCATGTCATGCCTTCCCTTGCCATTCCTTGCCTTTCGTTGACTTTCCATGCCATGCCTTGACTTGAATTTCCATGCCTTGCCTTGCCATGCCATGCATTGCTTTGCCTTTCCTTTCCATGTCATGCCATGCCTTTCCTTTCCATGCCATGACTTGCCATGTCATGCCTTTCCATGTCATGCTTTTCCTTGCCATGCCAATTTTTTCCTTGCCTTGTCATGCCATGCTTTGCCTTGCCATGCCTTGTGTTGCATTTCCTTGCCTTGCATTCCCTTCCCTTTCCATGACATGCCTTGCATTGCCTTTCCATGCCATGCCATGTCATGCCTTGCATTGCCTTTCCTTTCCATGCCATGCCATACCTTGCATCGCCTTGCATTTCCATGCCATTTCTTACCTTTCCAAACCATGCCTTGCCTTTCCTTTCCATGCCATGCCTTGCCTTTGCATGACTTGCCTTGCCATGCAATGCCATGCCTTGCCAAGCCATGCCTTTCCTTTCCATTCCATGCCTTGACATGTCTTACCATGCCATGCCTTGCCTTACCATGCCGTCCCTTTACTTGCCATGTCTAGTCTTATAAGGTGTTAAATTATCAAACATATGTAATAAGAACTGAGCAAAACCCTAGTTTTGAAGATCCTCCAACAAACGTTTTTTTGGGAAACATAATGATAATGGAGGGGCCCCACTAGTTGAAACCCAGTGCCTTGGATTCAATTCAACTAAAGGTTTTTCTGTTTGAGTCCCGGTTTGAGTTTTATCACGAGTTGCAACTCGCCTCCTCAAGCCATTCAGGGACATGTTCGCAATTTGGTTCGGGGGCATAAAATACAAAACGAGCAACATAACAGAGTTTTGTAATCTCCCACATGTCTTTTTGGCTAATTCCCATGAAACCATGATACACACAATCACTTGACGTAGTGTTCTTGAAAATTGACCTCTTGTTCAGAAATTGCACTATGCCTCAGTGAGCAAAACCCTAGTTCCAGAGATCCTCCAACAAATGTTTTTTCAGGAAATGAAAGGACAACATAGCTACCCCACTAGCTGAAACTTGGTGTCCTAGATCCAAAGCAACCAACGGTTCATCCATTCGAGTCTCAGTTTGAGTTTTATCACGAGTTGCAGCTCGCCTCCTCAATCCATTTAGGGACATGTTGGAAATTTGGTCCGGGGGCATAAAATCCAAATAGAGTAGCATAATGAAGTTTTGTAAGCTCCCATGCATCTTTTTATCTAAGGCCCACATGACCATGCTACCCACAATCACTTGGCACAATGTTCTTGAAAATCAACCTCTTGTTCAAAAATTGCACTATGCCTCATTGAGTNTTCCATGCCATGCCTTGCCTTGCCATGCAATGCCATGCCTTGCCAAGCCATGCCTTTCCTTTCCATTCCATGCCTTGACATGTCTTACCATGCCATGCCTTGCCTTACCATGCCATGCCTTTACTTTCCATGTCTAGCCTTACAAGGTGTTAAATTATCAAACATATGTAATAAGAACTGAGCAAAACCCTAGTTTTGAAGATCCTCCAACAAACGTTTTTTTGGGAAACATAATGATAATGGAGGGGCCCCACTAGTTGAAACCCAGTGCCTTGGATTCAATTCAATTGAAGGTTTTTCTGTTTGAGTCCCGGTTCGAGTTTTATCACGAGTTGCAACTCACCTCCTCAAGCCATTCAGGGACATGTTCGCAATTTGGTCCGGGGGCATAAAATACAAAACGAGCAACATAACGGAGTTTTGTAATCTCCCATGTGTCTTTTTGGCTAATTCCCATGAAACCATGATACACACAATCACTTGACGTAGTGTTCTTGAAAATTGACCTCTTGTTCAGAAATTGCACTATGCCTCAGTGAGCAAAATCCTAGTTCCAGAGATCCTCCAACAAATGTTTTTTCAGGAAACGAAAGGACACCATAGCTACCTCGCTAGCTGAAACTTGGTGCCCTGGATCCAAAGCAACCGACGGTTCATCCATTCGAGTCTCGGTTTGAGTTTTATCATGAGTTGCAACTCGCCTCCTCAATCCATTTAGGGACATGTTGGAAATTTGGTCCGGGGGCATAAAATCCAATCGAGTAGCATAATGAAGTTTTGTAAGATTCCATGCATCTTTTTATCTAAGGCCCACATGACCATGCTACCCACAATCACTTGGCACAATGTTCTTGAAAATCAACCTCTTGTTCAAAAATTGCACTATGCCTCATTGAGTAAAACCCTAGTTTTGGAGATCCTCCAACAAACTCTTTTCCAGGCAACAAAATGACAACGAAGGGGCCCCACTAGTTGAAACTCGATGCCTTGAATCCAATGCAATGAACGCTTCATCCATTCAAGTATTGGTTTTAGTTTTATCATGAGTTGCAACTCGCCTCCTCAAGCCATTCAGGGACATGTTGAGAATTTGGTCTGGGGGCATAAAATCCAAACCAAGCAACATAACGGAGTTTCGTAAACTCCTACACATCTATTTGTCCAAGGCCCACGCGACCAAGCTACCCACAATATCATGACACAGTGTTCTTGAAAATCACCCTCTTGTTAAAAAAATGCACTATGCCTCATTGAGAAAAACCCTAGTCCCGAAGATCCCCCAACAAATGTTTTTTTGGGAAACAAAATGATAGTGGAGGGGACCCACTGGCTGAAAACCAGTGCCTTGGATCCAATGAAATCGACAGTTCATCCATATGAGTCTCAGTTTGAGTTTTATCGCGAGTTGCAACTCACGTCCTCAAGCCATTTAGGGACATATTGGCAATTTGGTCCGGGGGAATAAAATCCAAATCGAGCTGCATAACATAGTTTCGTAAGCACCCAAATGTCTGTTTAGCCAAGCCCCATGTGACAACACTACCCACAATCGCTCGACACAATGTTCTTGAAAATCAACCTCTTGTTCAAAAATTGCACTATGCTTCATTGATCCTCTTGTTCAAAACCCTAATCCTGAAGATCCTCCAACAAACATTTTTTTAGGCAACATAATGACAACAGAGGGGCCCCACTAGCTAAAACCCAGTACCTCAGATCCAATGCAATGGACGGTTCTTCCATCCAAGTCTTAGTTTGAGTTTTATTGCAAGTTGCAACTTGCCTCCTCAAGCCATTCAGGGACATGTTGGCAATTTTGTTCGGGGGCATAAAATCCAAACCGAGCAGCATAAAGGAGTTTTGTAAGCTCCTGCACATATGTTTGGCCAATTTCCATGTGACTATGCTACCCACAATTTCCCAGCACGGTGTTCTTGAAAATCAACCTCTTGTTCAGAAATTGCACTATGCCTCATTGAACAAAACCCTAGTCCCAGTGATCCTCCAACAAACAGTTTTACATGAAACAAAATGACAACAGAGGGGTTCCATTAGCTGTAACCAGGTGCCTCGGATCCAATGCATTCGACAATTCATCCATCAGAGTATCGGTTTGAGTTTTATCGCGAGTTGCAACTCGCCTCCTCAAGCCATTCATGGACATGTTGGCAATTTGGTCAAGGGGCATACAATCCAAATCGAGTAGCATAACAGAGTTCCATAAGCTCCCTCACGTATGTTTGGCCAAGACCCATGTGAGCCTTTTAGCCATAAAATCCCAACACAATGTTCTTGAAAATTGACCTCTTGTTCAAAAATTGCACTATGCCTCAATGGGAAAAACCGTAGCTCCGAAGATCCTCCCTCAAATGATTTTCTAGGCAACAAAATGACAAGAGAGGGGCCACACTAGCTGAAACCTGGTGCCTTGGATCCAATGGAACCGATAGTTCATCCATACAAGTTTCGGTTAGAGTTTTATCGTGAGTTGCAACTCGCCTCCTCAAGCCATTAAGGGACATGCTGACAATTTGGTCCAGGGGAATAAAATCCAAACCGAGCAGCATAACTAAATTATGTAAACTCCTACATGTCTATTTGGCCAAGTCCCACATGAACACATTACCCACAATTTCCTAGCATATTGTTCTTGAAAATTGACCTCTTGTTCATGAATTGCACTATGCCTCATGGAGAAAAAACCTAGCCCCGATGATCCTCCAACAAACACTTTTTTGGGAAACATAATGACAGCGGAGGGGCTCCACTAGATGAAACTCGGTGACTTGGATATAATTTAATCGACGATCTATCCATCCAAGTCCCGGTTTGAGTTTTATTGCGAGTTGCAACTCACCTCCTCAAGCCATCCAGGGACATGTTGGAAAAAGACCTAGACCTAAACCATAACCACGACATAGACCTAGACCTAGACCTAAACCTACACCATTACCATGACCTATACCATGACACAAACCATTACCTATACCATGACCTATACCATGGAAAGGCAAGGCATGGCAAGGCAATGTCTAGGTCTAGGTCTAGGTCTAGGTCTAGGTATGGAAATGCAAGGCAAGGCAAGGCAAAGCAAAGCTAGACATGGAAATGCAAGGCAAGGTCTAGGTCTAGGTATAGGTCTACATGCTATATCTTGTTATTAAAGTTATTGAGTTGAAATATAATTTTTATTTCTTTCATTTTAAATAAGGCCTCAAAGTTATGTTTGTTTTCATGCAATCCAAAAGAAATTATGGATCAATAGTATAATGAGACTACACCATAAGGATGGAACACAAACCTGTTTAGTGACATCTCTTTCTATGTAAATCCTATTAATTATGATAATCCATGTTTCACAACTATGAAGATACCTAAGATATATGAATAAAGAGAGCTTATGTTATGACATTGAAATTCTCATGCAAGTATTTTTATCTAAGATAGATGTGATAACAATTTGTAGAATTACATGCTTAATGAATCATTTGATTGTAATTTTTAGGTATTAAACTTGTTCATTTAGTACAAGAATTGTTTTTTTAAGTAAAAAAAAAGGTATGATACTTGAATGCCATTATTTTTTTATTAAATTAACTTGAAAACAAATTTATTAGAAGTTAACTGACTTTGGAAATAATCTAATGGTGTTTATGATTTTAGAGACAAATTTCTTGTGGGTGGCTCAAAGGACAAGAAATTATCTATAACGATGAAACCAACTATATTTTTACAAACACTTAGTTTTATGAATATCAAAATGAAAGTACCTTTTAGATGAATTGTGGTTAGCCAAGGCAAGGCAAGACAATGCAATGCATGGCATGGCATGGAAAGTCAAGACAAGGCATCACATGGCATGACATGGCAAGCCAAGCCAAGCCAAGGCATGGCATGAAAAGGCACAGAATGGTAGGGCATGGCAAGGCAAGGAAAGACAAGGCAAGGTAAGGCAAAGCATGACATGACATGGCAAGGCAAAGCATAGCATGACATGTAAAGGCATGGAATGGAAAGTCAAGGCATGACATGGCAAGGCAAGGCATAGCCTGGCATGACATGGCAAGGCAAGCATTACATGGAAAGGCATGGCATGGCAAGGCAAGACAAGGCATGGCATGTCAATGCAAGGCATGGCTTGGTATGGCAAAAACACTTCATTGGATGGCAAGGAAATTTGTGATATAAAGTTAAGTCATATGTCCCTAGAAAAAAATGTTTTTTATTTCTTGGGATGAGAAATGTTCCCTTTTTTGTGATTATTGTTTCATTGCAATCCACATTTTGATTTGAATTTTTCCTTGCATAATGTTATGGAAAGATATATTTACTGTTGTATAGGTTAAAATGGGAAGCTACATGGAAAGACATGTAACGAGGGATTAGTCTATTTTAGATCATAGTGGTGTTCTAGAGATTTGTAAATGTAACGACCTATATTTTGGCCTTAGAAGGTTAGAACTTTGATTTTTACTTATCTTAGTGATTCATTGCTTAGCATTTGTTGGGTTTAGTTAGAATCATATAGACATTTGATATGTATACATCTGGATCTGTTTATGTGTTGCGAGATATTATTTTTAATGTTATATGTTTATGATGATGATAGTTATGTGATTTGCTTAAACATGCAAATTGAAATGTGGAACTTTGGTATGTGGATACTAGTTCAAAATTATGTTGTGAATGTATAATAGATTCAAGGTATTGTGTAAATAAACACACGTTTCTTAATTGGACATTAATATAGATAAGGATTATCATATGAAATTTGTAATGTATATCCATTGATATGAGCTATGCAATATCCAAATGACTATAGTGTTGAGGTGACCAAGGCATGGCATGACATGGCAAGGCAAGGCATGACATGGAAAGTCAAGGCAAGGCATGGCATGTCAAGGCAAGACATGGCATGGAATGTCAAGGCAAGGCATGGCTTGGCAAGGCAAGGCATGGCATGTCATTGCAAGAAAAGGCATGGCATGACATTGCAAGGCAAGGCATGAAATGGCATGTCATGACAAGGCAAGGAATGTCATGGCAAGTGAAGGCAAGGCATGGCATGGCAAGGAAAGGCAAGGCATGGCATGTCATGGCATGGAAAGACAAGGAAATTCAAGGCAAGGTATGGCATGGCAAGTAAATGCAAGGCATGGCAAGGCAAGGCTATTGATATTTTGATGTAACTACGGAAGATATTCTTTTGTATTTGTATTGGTCAAACCTATGGAAGGTTATTGTAATCTTATTGTATAAATCAGCTCAAAAGAAATTATAATTTTATTGTTATCCTTATTGTAAAATTAAAAACAACCCCTCTTAGGGTTACATCTTTTTGGGGGTCAAGTTATGTGTATAAATAGAGGTCGAGTTCCTTTGATTTGTATACAC
>JASDQU010240765.1:121346-133194 GCA_032191745.1 Picea mariana
ATAGTAAAAATAATTTTAATAATTAAAAAATAAACAATTTCAATGAAAATATTCCGTTTAGTGTAAGGATATGGATTGATCCTCACTTAGTCCAAAGTTTGTAATTAATAAGTAATTTTTTATTTAATTTTTTTTTTAACTCATTAATTTTTAACAAAATTTAATAAATTAATTTTCAAGTTATCTTTTTTCATAAGATTAATTTTTAAGTAATTTTTTTTAATAATTTTTATTTTGAATTTTGAAAGAAATTATTTAATTTTCTTGGATGAAGATTGCAGCAGAGTTTGCAAGGCTATGTAGTCATCCATGGTAAGGATTCCCCAATCATAGTAGTGGTCCAAAATTATTACAAATTCAAAACCATTCAACGGGGAGGTTCACCAGAAAAATGCAACCACCGCACCACAATGGAATCTTGTAAAAAATGGGAATCTTGTAAAAAATGGTAAATCCTTCACTAAACATATTTGAAGACTGCGATGCTTCTATTATTTGGATATTATAGTTGCATAAAGAAAGAGTTGGTCTAATTTTGATTTCCCTTGTAATCTCATACGACATGTATCTAAGGAATGATTCATGAAAATTGAACCCATTATTTATCGAAAGAGTCGATTAAATAATACAGAATTTCTTGTTGCTTTAAAAAATGTTTGTTGAGTTGGGTTTGGGGACACTATCCACTCGTCTTCAAAAGCTTCCAAGTTTCCATCGCCATGCTTCGATGACTAAAGTAGGGGATTTGAGTGCAAGTGCAGAGTGAGGTGAACAGGACATGTTTTTTCAAATTTGAAAATGGGCGCCATCCTTAAATGACTAAAACAGGGGATTTGAGCGCAGGTGCAGAGTGAAGTGAACAGGGTAGGTTTTTTCAAAATTGAAAATGGGCGGGGAGGGAGGGAGTAAACATCACGTGTCACTGCACTCCGGGATTGACATCACGTCTTGTCAAGTGTTAACACTGTTTTGTGTTACGCGATCTGGTGGAGTGAACCACTGGAAGATCGATGAGAGTCGGAAAAGGAGCGAATGGAACCATGGATGTAGGGCTAGATGGGAGCATGTATGCTGATGGGAAGAGCATGGATGCAGATGGGAGTGCACGAGCGTGATTACAGGAGAATCCAATCTACAAAGTCTTAAAACTCTGCAGCAGGCTAGATATTGCTTACCAACTTCCAACTCCCAAGTCGCCGACTCCATTTCTTGCAAAACATACCCACTAACTCAAAAAATGTCACAGTCTTTATAATCAACTATTGTAAAAACCTATATATATATATATATATATATATGCAATTCTTACTAAGACGACTATAATGTCTTATATAGCGCTTCAGATCATCTCATCCGTAAGTTTGATTAAATTAAATTAATCTGTTGGGAAAAAAAGTTTGATTAAATTAAGTGGATGAACTTACATCTTTTTAGTTTAGTTAGTCAATCTTACTATTATATTACACCATGTGAAACATCAACTTTGGAAATAAGTTAATATAAATAAAATGTTAAAATGGTTGTCAACCAAGCATCGATGAGAATACACGAGTTTTCTTGTAGCATTTTTTTTCAATAAAATATTATCTTGAGACAATTTTTAGGAAAGGACCAAGTTTTTGTTTGTTGTACTAGTGTACATCACTTGTTCTTAGATTGTTATTTTTTTCGAAGTTATTTTGGGAGCTATAAAACAAAATAAAAGAGCAAAAGGAAATTAAAATGAAAACCATATTTTGGAGAAATTCCTTAATGATAAGGAAGTTAGTCATTCTTCACATCCTTTTGTGGTGTTGTGGTCTATATGGGTAATATAAGATAAAGCCGAAAACCATATTTTGGAGAAATTCCTTAATGATAAGGAAGTTAGTCATTCCTCACATCCTTGTGTGGTGTTGTGGTCTATATGGGTGATATAAGATACAGCTTTTGATATAAGATAAAGCTTCTTTTCAAGATGAAATATCAATTCTCTCCAAAGTTTTTTTTATAAAGTTAAGTACATCTTTGTGTGGTGTTGTGGTCTATATGGTTGATATAAGATAAATCTTGTTTTCAAGATGAAATATCAATTCTTTCCAAAAAAAAATTTATAAAGTTAAGTATAACTATGATGGTTATTTAAAAGTCAATATTAAGTATTAAGAAGAAAAAAAGAAAATTCAAGGAGATTAAGTAAAATATAACTTATCTTTGGGCGTTTTTGATGAGCTCTTAGGAGCAATTTTCAATAGAAAATTATCTCAATTATATTAGTGAAAATATAATTTGTTTACATCTTCTTGACCATACAACAATTCATAAAAAACCTATTCCATAGACCATGCTCATAAACAAAAAACTACCAACAGCCCCAAAAGAACCAGAAAGTTCACCAGAGATGAAAAACCAGCACGTAGGTTGCAAAAAGAGGTTCAAAACAGAGAAATAAACCTCACCAACCGGAAGTTGCATGCCCCTAAAGGACCTCAAAGTGTTAACCCAACACCGCACGGCCTGAAAGGACATCAAAGTGTTAACCAAAACACCGCACGCCCCCAGTGAGGACCTCAAAGATCTAGCCCAAAACCTCTTCTTTCCAAGGAGGAAGAGGACAAGAGAGTCCAGAAAAAGTGAAGAGAAAACAAAACACCCGCTACAACAAAACTCGGAAGTTGCCACCACCGAAAACTTCATTGATAGCACACCGCACACCTGGAGTCGAGCCCAACACCAAACAAAAGCTGACCTGGACCGGTCCCGAACAGGAGACAGCCGTTGGTGACCCCTCGGATGATAAAGCTTGTGCAGCGTAGGGAAAAATCGACCCCGAAACTGGGACAACCGCCACCGTGTATCATTTTCTCCTCCGCCCTGGAACTGCTTGAAATGGGAGACAACTGCTGATGGCCCATCCGATGTAACGTTTGTGTAGCTCAGGGAAAAGCTCGGCTCCGAAACAAGCTTGCCGCCGCAGAGATTTGTTTTTCTCCATCGCCATCCACAAACCTTCCCGACGTCAAGACCCGTCCTCTGCAGAGCCCCCTCTCCCTGGTTGTAGCCCTCGCCCACGCTCACCCTTCTCCCTGGAGTTTCATGGATGCGGTTAACGCAAACCTAGTTGCAGAGCCCCCTTGCCCGTACGACCCAACCCTCAATTGTGAAGAAAACTTCAACAAGTCACCCCTATGAGCAACTTACTACTTTATGGTGGAAGAGACTTTCATTTTCTTCTTTTACGAATTTATTGTTGGGACTTGAAGTGTGTTCGTATCATTGAGACACAAATTTATTGTTGGGATCTGAAGTGTATTCGTATCATTGAAACACAAATTTAGTATTTGTGGTTTTGACTAGGATAGAATAAATAATCATATTTTGTTTGTATCATTTTTGCAATAGGAAATTTATAGTAGTGTGTTACACACAAATCTAGTATTTTTGGTTTTGACCAAGACAAAATAAATAACCAGATTTTTATTTATTTATAGTAGTGTGTTACACACAAATCTAGTATTTTTGGTTTTGACTAAGACAGAATAAATAACCAGATTTTTTTTATATTTTTTGTAATAGAAAAATTATAGTTTTTTTTGTTATATTTTTAATTTTAAAATTTATTGCTTCTTGATATAAAAGGTAATATGAGTCTCCTCTTTGATATATAGAGTATCATTATAATTTAATAGATACTTAAATAAATAAGTAAAATATTCTTTCAAGGATTTTTAATCAACCAATTCAAAATACAAGTAATTGTAAAATCAACTTTTATATTATTATAGCTATTTGCATAAGAGATTTTAGGGTTGATTTAGTTTTATAATCACCATATTGTTGTGTTGAGAAAATCAAAATACATGGTAAAAGTGTCGATGATATGTGTAACTTGTGTTTTAATAAATTATATATATATATATATATATATAATACCTTTTTTTTTTCATTATGATTTATAATAATATAAGTTATAGATAGAATTTTCAATATATTTTATTCATTTTTATACAATAATATAGAATGAATATAGAATATGTTGGTTTTTTCGATTTGGGTTTCTAGGGGAAAAATCTCTGTGTAATGTGTGTATTTTTCATTGTATCTTTTCTGTTCTTTTATTGAAAATATGTTTGCAGTAAAATATTGTACAAGAGTAAAATATACATTTGGTATCAGAGCTTTGTTGGCTTTAGGAGGACGCCTTTTTGGTCAAGGGTTTGGCTCGAGACTGTGATAAGACTTGTTACAGTGGGATATCTTTGTTATTGATTTTTCAGGTGAAAAGAAATGGCGAGTAGTTTGAACATGGAGATTGAGAATTTTAATGGGCAAAGTTTTGAGATGTGGAAGCTCAATATGGAAGATCTGTTGGTTGACAAAGATCAGTGGATCGCGATGAAGCTAGGTACTACACCTACATGAACTTTAGCAAATGACTGGAAAAAGTTGGATCCTAAGGAGAAAACCACAATCCAACTATCTCTCTATGATTCAATATTATTGAATGTGTTAGAGGAAGCTATAGCCAAAGATTTATGGGATAAGTTGGGGAATTTGTATCAGTCTAAGTCTGAGAAAGAATCTCTATAACCAAGGATGAGATATGGAGACTCGTTGGCAGATTATTTGAATGCCTTCAATAATGTGGTAAGTTAGTTAGTATCTTTTGAGATTAAAATTTCAGATGAAGATAAGTGTATCGATTTACTGTTCTCTTTAACAAACTCGTGGGATAGTCTGGTTGTGGCCATAGGTAGTAATACAATTTCCTTTAAGTTTGATGAAGTGGTCTCATCCTTGTTGTCAGAGGAGATGAGACAAAAGAACATGGAAGGACAGAGCATAAATGCATTATTTGGAAGAGTATGCTCCCAAGAAAGAAATGGATCTAAGTACTCAAGTGGGAGATCTAAGTCTAGGCGTAGATCTAAATCTCCTAGAAAATTTGTAAAGGTATTTTGGAGATGTGGAAAAGAATGGCACTACAAGAAGCAATGTATATCCAAAATTGAGAAAAAGAAGGAATCTAAAGAAGCTCCTTCTGCAGAAGGAAAGACCTCCAAGGAAGAAGGAGGGGATATGTACTTGGCTTCTTCTAGAACACATGCAGACCTTGAGGCATGGCTGGTTGACTTAGGAGCATCCTTTCATATGACTCCCCACAAGGAGTGGTTCTGTGAATATGAAAGGTATGATGGAGGTAATGTTTTCCTATGTGATGACTCGACAACTAGAATCATAAGACGAGGAAAAGTCAAGTTGAGGCTCATAGATGGAAGGATTAGAAGACTACTTGGTGTTCTGTACATCCCTGATTGGGCCAGAAATTTGATTTTTGTAATCAAAATGGACGATGCAAGGGTAAAAACAATATTTGAAAAAGAAATCTCCAGGATGGTTTGAGGACCAATAGTGTTACTAAAGGGAGTTCAATTTGGAACTCTGTATAAGATGCAAGGAAGCATTATTAATGATGGGTGTAAAGGTTCCATTGTTCATGATATTGGATTTGAAGGAGAAAAAATTACTATCGTCTCTGGAGAAAAGGTTATGCTATGGCATCAAAGACTGGGGCATATCGGAGAGAAGGGTGTTTGATTAATACATGGTAAAGGTATGGTTGAAGGTATGTCTAATTGTTCTATGCATTTTGATTTCCGTGAAAATTGTGTATATAGGAAGAAGAATCCAGTAAGATTCCCCTCTGGTGCAATGATTGGAGAAGGAATTTTACAGCTAGTTCACAGTGATATGTTTGGACCCGTTTCGCTTCCATCATTGGGAAAATTTGTGTACTATGTCTTGCTTATAGATGAATTCTCAAGGAATACTTGGATATATTTCCTCAGAAAAAAATGTGAAGTCTTTGA
This sequence comes from Picea mariana, assembly GCA_032191745.1. Classification (NCBI taxonomy): domain Eukaryota; kingdom Viridiplantae; phylum Streptophyta; class Pinopsida; order Pinales; family Pinaceae; genus Picea; species Picea mariana. Next base: position 127,196 of record JASDQU010240765.1, read on the forward strand.
CAGGTTTAAAAATTTTAAGGCTCTTGTTGAGAATCAAACAGAGAAAATAATTAAGGTGTTGAGGACATATAATGGCAGGGAGTTTTGTGGGAATGAATTTGAAGAATTCTGTAAGAAGTGTGGTATATCAAGGAAGAAGACTACTCCATATACACCTTAGCAGAATGGAGTTGCAGAAATAATGAACATGATGTTGATGGAAAAATAAAGATGCATGCTCAGTGGTGTTGGGTTAGGGAAAGAATTATGCGAAGAGGTAGTATGTACTGCATGTGACCTGGTCAACAGATCAAGCTCATCAACGTTGGATGAAAATAATCCACAAGAGGTATGGACTGGAAATAAACCTTCTCTCAGACATCTCAAGGTATTTGGCTATGAGGCCTATGTTCATGTTCCAAAGGAAAACAAGAGTAATCTAGATAAGAAGTCTGAAAAGTGTATCTTTATTGTGTACAAAGATGGTTTGAAAGGTTATAAGATTTGGGACCCAGAAAATAAGAAGGTTATGTATAGCCAAGATGTGGTATTTAGATAAATGAGGGATGTTGTTAAACATGAAGTCCTACCAAGGAAGAACTAGAGAAAATGATTTTAAGGATGATGAATTAGACTCTACAGAAGAACAAGAATCAAAAGAAGAAGATCCTCATACTCCAGTATTGAGAAGATCGGTTCAAGAAAGAAGGCTACCGGAAAGGTATACTCCATTTGATTTCCATTCAAATTTTTCTTTGTATATTACTGATGATGATCCTGGAACTGTCAGGGAGGAAATGGATTTCGAGGATGGAAATCTCTAGAAAAAGGCCATGGATCAAGAAATGGCATTCTTGGATAAGTATGAGGCTTGGGATCTAATGGAGTTTCCGACTGGAAGAAATCTCATTGACAACACATGGGTATTTAAAAAGAAGTTGAATGCAGAAGGAAAAGTGGAGAAATACAAAGCTCGGTTAGTAGCAAAGGGTTATTCCTAAGTTGAGGGAATTTATTTTGGTGAGATTTGTTCTCCTGTTGCCAATTTAACTTCTATAAGAATTTTGTTATTTGTTGCTACTACACTTGATTTTGAAGTAGAACAGATGGATGTGAAGACAACATTCCTACATGGGGATCTGGAAGAAGAAATCTATATGAAGTAGTCATAAGACTTTGTTGTGAAGGGAAAGAAGGAGCTAGTATGAAAGCTGAAAAATTCATTGTATGGTTTAAAACAATCACCAAGGATGTGGTATCGAAAATTTGATACTTATATGATGGGACTTGGATTCACAAGAATCAAAGAGGATCATTGTGTGTATTTTAAATTAATTGGTGATCATTTGAATTATTTTGTATTGTATGTGGATGACATGTTGCTGATACGAAAGAAAAGGAGATTATCCAGGATGTGAAAACTCAGTTTTCTTCTATATTTGACATGAAGGATCTCGGTGCTGCAAATTTCATTTTGGGAATGGAAATTAAAAGAGATCGGAGAAAGAGGAAACTCTGGTTAAATCAGAGAAAATATGTCGAGTCAATATTGTAGAGGTTTAATATGCAGGAATGTAAACTGGTTAAGGTTCCTATTCCTGTTGATGTAAAGTTATTTTCGGATCAATGTCCCAAGAGACAGGAAGAGAAGGATGACATGTATTGTGTTCCATATGCGAGTCCAATTGACACTTTGATGTATGCAATGGTTTTTACTAGACCGGATATTGCGCATGCAGTGGGAGTTTTGAGTAGGTATATGTCAAAACTAGGGAAGGAGCATTGGACAACAATAAAAAGGGTTTTTAGGTATTTGCGTGGCACTGCTAGCTATGGATTGTGCTACCAAGGAAGATCGGGATTAGAAAGAGTGTTTGACATACATGGATTTGTGGATGTAGACTAGGTTGGAGATATGGATTGTAGGATATCTACAAGCGGGTATCTGTTTAACCTATTTGGAGGAGCAATTAGTTGGATGAGCAAAAGACAGGTTGCAGTGGCACTTTCAACTACAGAAGTTGAATACATGACATCCACTCATGCAATTAAGGAAGCATTATGGTTACAAAGATTGTGTTTAGGTATGGGTTGGTACCACAAGTTGTAAGGATAGATTGTGAAAGTCAGAGTGCAATTTTTCTAGCGAAGAACCCAACTTACCATTCAAAGAAAAAACATATCGATATTCAATATAGCTTTGTTAGAGACATGCTTGAGGAAAAGAAAGTCTTGCTGATGAAGGTGGACACTTTGAAGAATGTTTCACATTCATTAAAAACATCTGTGAGTATGCATAAGTTCTCATGGTGTAAAGGATCCATGGGCATTGCTTTCTTGGATTGTTGACTATGTAACCCTTTTTATGAAAAGAAAACAACAAGTGGGAGAATATTGGGTAGGTGTTTATAGTCTTTGAATGACTAGTTCTAGTGTTAGCTACATTGCGTCAGGCACACAGGGGGGTATGAGTGGGTGATATCCCCCTGCACGGGGTTTCGGGGACAGTTCCCCTGAGAAATGTTTTTTACCTCGAAAAACTTGTCACATTTTTGCCTCATTTTTTCATTCTTCCTCAATTTTCATGTACATTGTTGGGAAGATTTTCGTCACATTGTTTTTGTCAATGATTTTCTATTTCCAATTAGGAAATTAGGGTTGTTGACTAATCCAGGTCATTGGGTTATGGATTTGGATGCCACTGGCTCCTATATGTATATTGTGTTGTAAACAATTTATCACTATGAATGAATATATAATATGTTGGTTTTCCCAGTTTGGGTTTCCAAGGGAAAAATATCTGTGTAATTTGTGTATCTTCCATTATATCTTTTCTGTTCTTTTATGGAAAATATGTTTGCAGTAAAATATTGTACAAGGTTAAAATCTATACCAACTAGCTAAAACCCGATGCCTCATATCTAATTCAACTAATAGTTCGTCCATTCGATTCTCGACTTGATTTTTATTGTGAGTTACAACTCACCTCCTCAGTCCATTCAAGGACATGTCAGTAATTTGGTCTAGGGGCATAAAATCAAAACCGAGTAGCATAACAAAGTTTTGTAATCTCTTGCACGTCTATTTTTCCAAGGCCCATGTGACCAACCTACCCACAATTTCCCGACACAATATTCTTGAAAATCAACCCCTTGTTCAGAAATTGCACTATGACTCATTGAGAAAAAACCTAGTTCTAGAGATCCTCCAACAAATGGTTGTCCAGGAAACGAAATTACAACATAGGGGGACTACTAGGTAAAACCTAGTGCACTAGATCCAATGCAACTGACAGTTCATCCATCCGAGTCCTAGTTTGAGTTTTATCACGAGTTACAACTCACCTCCTCAAGCCATTCAGGGACATGTTCACAATAGACCTAGACCTAAACCATGACCATGACATAGACCATGACCTAGACATATACCATGACCTAGGTCTAGGTCTAGTTCTTGTATTGTGATTGTATGTATTAGGACATTTTTTCCAACAACTTACATATGTTATATTTGACCTCAACCACCACACAAAGAAGGATAACGTCATTAATCTCAAAGGATTCATGGTAAGCACCTTAGATTTTTTCCTTTACATACTATATGGTTCTCTTTTATTTCAAAAGTTTTTCCAATTGATTTTTCTTCGCGACCAATGTCTTTAAAAAATTCTCTGATCAAATTGCCCTATAATTCAGTGTTGCAGGTGAAAAATGTGATGCTAATTTTAGGAATACATTAACCTCACTATTTCCAGCTGTGAAACTAAATCTATCACGTGTTGATCAACTGCTGCCACATTTTTTTCCTTCCTTATCTGCTACGTTGGGTTTTCAATTTGTTATTTAAATGATAGGTTATTTTCTGCAAACACAATTTTTGAATGTATGTTTTGTTTGAGAAATCCTCTATGTGTATTTTTTTATAGGCCTTTTTTTGGCACCTTTTGGATCGAAGGATGCTCTGTTTTCCTTTGTTTATTTGCAGTTTGTAATAGAGGTACTCTGTGTCTCTTTTATTTTCAGAAATAAAGAATAAGACAATAGTTTTCAGAAACATAGCAATTTTACTATTTGCACCTGCAGTTCTATTGTTGGTGGTCAAATTTTTGTCAATGCTATCATTTTTTGTTTACTGGTTTATCAAGATATGCATTTTCTAGGTGTGACTCTTTTGTGAGTACATAATTCCTTTTTTCAGATCTTTCTTTTGGTATCAGAGCTTTGGTTGATTACAATGTTTTTTTTAAGGAGAAATGGCCCAAAATTCTAACACTGTACAGTACTAGATTCCTCTTTTTAGTGGGGAAAACTATCAGTACTGGTGTGTGAAGATGAGAACTTTGCTCATATCACAATATTTATGGGTTATTGTTTCTATAGGATGACTAGAGCTAGCTGATCAGGCTGCCTACAATGGTCTCTCTGTTGATCAAGAGGCAGAGTTGAAGGAGAACAAGAAAAAGGATTCCAAAGCTTTGTTCATCCTTCAAACTAGAATTGACATCAAAATTTTTCCTAAGATTGTAAAATGTAGTAGGTCCCATGATGCTTGGGAAACCTTGGAGAAGGAATACAAGGGATCTGTAAAGGTAAAACTTGTTAAGCTTCAAATGTTGATAAGAGATTTTGAATCTCTTTCTATGAAAGAAAACGAAAGAGTTGAATCTTTTATTACTATAGTTCAAAATATTATGAATGTTATTCATGCTCATGGTGAATCTCTTGAAGATAAGAGGAGTGTTGAAAAAATTTTGAGTGTAACATCCCGCTTTAGTGCACTGAGCAAACTTATTCTTTGAGGACACTTGCTTGCAAGTGATCTGGATTATTATGCTATTAAAACTTTTGATTTTGATTTTGAGGCATTATGGGTTGATGACATGCTGTTTTACTACATTGACATAGACAGGTGTTAATGACTTAGTTTTACTGAGTGTGTCAGGTTTTGGACCTCACGGATGTAGAGGCATCGATGGAACCCCTTGGACTCCAGATCGAGTCTTGGAGTGTACCATTGGGGTTTGATTGTTTTACTGTGATATTAGTGCATCTGACCGGATGATATGATATGGATATGTTCTGACATGATTTTTTGATGATGCAGGCTGATGATAGCTTGTCGGCCAGACTCACATATGGAGTAAAGGGGTCATGCATGACTACCAGAGATGATGAGGGAGAGGTGTGGACAACAGCCCTGCCACAGCCTACTAGCACTCACGTCATGGATCGAACTGTAGGTTAACAATTACCTAGATCGAGAGGACCCACGATGTCGTGAGGGCATACTGCGACAATCACTCACGAGGGGTTATTGATGTCTACCAAGTCAGTCAAGAGGTGAGTGGCACCCTTGGAGCACATGGTGCATCTTGAAGGGCACGTTGCGCAAGAAAAATGGAGAATGGTGAGTGGCACCCTTGGAGCACATAGTGCATCCTGAAGGGCACATTGCACAAGGGAACAGATCAGGCGAGTGGCACCCTTGGAGCACCTAGTGTGTTCTGAAGGGCACGTCGCGTTGTTGATGATAGAGGAATGAACCTAGATGGCCTTAGGACGAATAATATGTTAAGTAATTTTTAAAATAATTTCCCTAATTAAATGTCCCCCAGTACAAAATCTAAGTTCTAAGTCTAAATTATGCTAGGGTTAAAATTTTGTCTACCTTTAAAAAAAATAAAAAAAAAAAAAATAATAAATAAATAGATAAATAACAATAAATAGATAAAATAAAATAAAATAATAATAATTAAAATAAAAACAACTTAAATAATAATTATGATCTTCATAAAATTTTGTATCATGAAGGGAGTAAGAAATTAAGTTATTCATAATAAATAAAATCTGTGGTTATAAAATGTAAAGAGGGAATTAATTATTTTATCTTTTGATAATTTAAAATATACTAATTTAATGATAAAAGGGAAAAGGGGTTAAATTCCACACCTTCCTTTTTGAGTTCTAAGTAAAAGGGGAAAGAGGGAAAATAAAAAAAATAGGAAACTAGGGAAAAGAGGT
>JASDQU010240765.1:137158-148871 GCA_032191745.1 Picea mariana
GAAGAACCCGACTTACCATTCAAACAAAAAACATATCGATATTCAATATAACTTTGTTAGAGACATGGTTGAGGAAAAAAAAGTCTTGCTGATGAAGGTGAACACTTTGAAGAATGTTTCACATTCATTAAAAACATCTGTGAGTACAAAGAAGTTCTCATGGTGTAAAGGATCCCTGGGCATTGCTTCCTTGGATTGTTGACTATGTAACCCTTTGTATGAAAAGAAAACAACAAGTGGGAGAATATTGGGTAGGTGTTTACAGTCTTTGAATGACTAGTTCTAGTGTTAGCTACATTGCGTTGGGCACACAAGGGGGTATGAGTGGGTGATAGCCCCCTGCATGGGGTTTCGAGGACAGTGCCCCCAAGAAATGTTTTTTACCTCGAAAAACTTGTCGCATTTTTGCCTCATTTTTTCATTCTTCCTCATTTTTCATGTACATTGTTGGGAAGATAATCGTCACATTGTTTTTGTCAATGATTTTCTATTTCCGAGTAAGCAATTAGGGTTGTTGACTAATCCAGGTCATTGGGTTATGGATTTGGATGCCACTGGCTCCTATATGTATATTGTGTTGTAAACAATGTATCACTATGAATGAATATATAATATGTTGGTTTTCCCAGTTTGGGTTTCTAGGGGAAAAATATCTGTGTAATTTGTGTATCTTCCATTATATCTTTTCTATTCTTTTATGGAAAGTATGTTTGCAGTAAAACGTTGTACAAGGTTAAAATCTATACCAACTAGCTAAAACCCGATGCCTCAGATCTAATGCAATTGATAGTTCGTCCATTTGATTCTCGACTTGATTTTTATTGTGAGTTACAACTCACCTCCTCAGTCCATTCAAGGACATGTCGGTAATTTGGTCTAGGGGCATAAAATCCAAACCGAGTAGCATAACAAAGTTTTGTAATCTCTTGCATGTCTATTTTTCCAAGGCCCATGTGACCAAGCTACCCACAATTTCCCGACACAATATTCTTGAAAATCAACCCCTTGTTCAGAAATTGCACTATGACTCATTGAGAAAAACCCTAGTTCTAGAGATCCTCCAACAAATGGTTGTCCAGGAAACGAAATTACAACATAGGGGGACTACTAGGTTAAACCTAGTGCACCAGATCCAATGCAACTGACAGTTTGTCCATCCGAGTCTTGGTTTGAGTTTTATCATGAGTTGCAACTCACCTCCTCAAGCCATTCAGGGACATGTTCGCAATAGACCTAGACCTAAACCATGACCATGACATAAACCATGACCTAGACATATACCATGACCTAGGTCTAGGTCTAGTTCTTGCATTGTGATTGTATGTATTAGGACATTTTTTCCAACAACTTGCATATGTTATATTTGACCTCAACCACCGCACAAAGAAGGATAACGTCATTAATCTCAAAGGCTTCATGGTAAGCACCTTATATTTTTTCCTTTACATACTATATGGTTGTCTGTTATTTCAAAAGTTTTTCCACTTAATTTTTCTTCACGACCAATGTCTTTAAAAAATTCTCTGATCAAATTTCCATATAATTCAGTGTTGAAGGTGAAAAATGTGATGCTAATTTTAGGAATACATTAACCTCACTATTTCCAGCTGTGAAACTAAATCTACCACCTGTTGATTAACTGCTGCCACATTTTTTTCCTTCCTTATCCACTACGTTGGGTTTTCAATTTGTTATTTAAATGATAGGTTATTTTCTGCAAACACAATTTTTGAATGTATGTTTTATTTGAGAAATCCTCTATGTGTATTTTTGTATAGGCCTTTCTTTGGCACCTTTTGGATCGAAGGATGCTCTGTTCCCCTTTGTTTATTTGCAGTTTGTAATAGAGGTACTCCGTGTCTCTTTTATTTTCAGAAATAAAGAATAAGACAATAGTTTTCAGAAACATAGCAATTTTACTATTTGCACCTGCAGTTCTATTGTTGGTGGTCAAATTTTTGTCAATACTATCTTTTTTTTGTTTACTGGTTTATCAGGATATGCATTTTCAAAGTGTGACTCTTTTGTGAGTACATAATTCCTTTTTTCAGATCTTTCTTTTGGTATTACAGCTTTGGTTGATTACAATGTTTTTTTTAAGGAGAAATGACCTAAAATTTTGACACTATACAGTACTAGATTCCTCTTTTTGGTGGGGAAAACTATGAGTACTGGTGTGTGAAGATGAGAACTTTGCTCATATCACAATATTTATGTGTTATTGTTTCTATAGGATGACTAGAGCTAGCTGATCAGGCTGCCTACAATGGTCTCTCTGTTGATCAAGAGGCAGAGTTGAAGGAGAACAAGAAAAAGGATTCCAAAGCTTTGTTCATCCTTCAAACTAGAATTGACATCACAAATTTTCCTAAGATTGCAGAATGTAGTGGGTCCCATAATGCTTGGGAAACCTTGGAGAAGGAATACAAGGGATCTGTAAAGGTAAAAATTTTCAAGCTTCAAATGTTGAGAAGAGATTTTGAATCTCTTTCTATGAAAGATAATGAAAGAGTTGAATCTTTTATTACTATAGTTCAAAATATTGTGAATGTTATTCATGCTGATGGTGAATCTCTTGAAGATAAGAGGAGTGTTGAAAAACTTTTCAGTGTAACATCCCGATTTAGTGCACTGAGAAAACTTATTCTTTGAGGACACTTGCTCGCAAGTGATCCGGATTATTATGCTATTAAAACTTTTGATTTTGATTTTGAGGCATTATGGGTTGATGACATGTTGTTTTACTACATTGACATAGATAGGTGCTATTGACTCGGTTTTACTGAGTGTGCAAGGTTTTGGACCTCGCGGATGCAGAGGCATCGATGGAACCCCTTGGACTCGGGATCAAGTCAGGGAGTGTGCCATTGGGGTTTGATTGTTTTACTGTGATATAAGTGCATCTGACTGGATGATATGATATGGATATGTTCTGACATGATTTGTTGATGATGCAGGCTGACGATAGCTTGTCGACTAGACTCACATATGGAGTAAAGGGGTCACACACGACTACCAGAGATGATGAGGGAGAGGTGTGGACAACAGCCCTGCCACAGCCTACTATCACTCACGCTGTGGCTTGAACTGTAGGTTAACGATTACCTAGTTCGAGAGGACCCACGATGTCGTGAGGGTAGACTGCGAAAGTCACTCACGAGGGGTTATTGATGTCTACCAAGTCAGTCAAGAGGCGAGTGGCACCCTTGGAGCACGTGGTTCATATTGAAGGGCACGTTGCACAAGAAAAATGGAGAATGGAAAGTGGCACCCTTGGAGGACATAGTGCATCCTGAAGGGCACATCGCACAAGGGAATATATGAGGCGAGTGGCACCCTTGGAGCACCTAGTGCGTTCTGAAGGGCACATCACGTTGTTGATGATAGAGGAATGAACCTAGATGGCCTTAGGACGAATAATATGTTAATTAATTTTTAAAACAATTTCCCTAATTAAATGTCGCCCAGTACAAAATCTAAGTTCTAAGTCTAAATTATGCTAGGGGTAAAATTTTGTCTACCTTTAAAAAAAATAAAAATAAATAAATAAATAATAATAAATAGATAAAATAAAACAAAATAATAATAATTAAAATAAAAACAACTTAAATAATAATTATGATCTTCATAAAATTTTGTAACATGAAGGGAGTAAGAAATTAAGTTATTCATAATAAATAAAATATGTGGTTATAAAATGTAAAGAGGGAATTAATTATTTTATCTTTTGATAATTTAAAATATACTAATTTAATGATAAAATGGAAAAGGGGTTAAATTCCACACCTTCCTTTCTGAGTTCTAAGTAAAAGGGGAAAGAGGGAAAATCAAAAAAATAGGAAACTAGGGAAAAGAGGTAACATAAAAAGGGAAAAAGGGGAACTTAAGGGAAAAAGAGGGAAGTCAACTTAGTAAAGAATCTACATTTAAGAGCTTTCTAATTTTTAAACTGAATTAGCAATTTCATAATAGGGAAAGCCTTTAAAACCTGTAAGGGAATTTGGGGACACCTAGGAGTGATTCTAGGAGTAACTCTAGGTGGGTGATGGAAATAAGATAGTTAATTAATTAAAGAAATTAAATAATGGAGGAATGAAGGGGATGGGTTATACTTCTACGGAGAAGAATTTTTAGGAAATTAATTATAAAAACTTAACTAAAAGAGAAATTTGGAAAGTAAGGAACCACAAAACGCTATATAATGAAGAGATGTGATGGAGGTTAGGGATATTCTATTTGCATAACGTTATGCTGCAAAAATATTGACTTGAATGATTTACTTATGGGAGTTGAGATACCTAGCTCGGAGAGGAGTGGTAGCTTGGCCTTGCGAGGTGAGCTGGGTGATAGACTAAATCTCTAGATACTATGTGCGTGGCCCCTTTGAAGCTCGGGGGGCTAAGGGGGAAGAAGAGTACCCCTAACATTGGCTGGGAGGTACTAGTGAAGTCTCGATGGTCGGCGAGCGAGAACTGCACGGAGCACGAGACGTCATTCAGAGTGGGTGAACAGGCAATGGTACACTTTCTTCTTCAGAATGGTAGATTGTTGTAGGATTTATGATTTGGATTTGCATGATTGTTGGGTAGTTAAACTGAGTTATTTTTAAAATTCGATGATTGAAACTATTCTTAACCTAGCCTGATGATTGTTGACTACCATGGTCTTCGTTCCCCGCATGACTTGACAGCCCTGTGGTGTTGAATGTGACCCTAGTGATTGTTTCCCTTCGTTCCTAGCATGCCAGTCCTCGTCTGAGCAATCGGCTAGGAGCTTGATCTACAGTCGTCGCCTTAGCGTTAAAAGACCTATGGATCTCAACACCCTGCTTTTTTGTGCAAGGATCATGAAGCGAAGGACGAACTCATCCATCTACCTCTGTTGTTGTCCTTGGTTGTTTGTTTGTATTGGGCCCTGATGCGTTTTTCTAACCCTGCAAAGTTTGATTGATGATGAAGTCTTCTTCCAACTTGACATTTTCATATCTTGTTGTTGCCTGGTGATTGTCCCTCCTTCGGATGCACTTTATTGACTTAGGGGAGAATATGCATAGCCAACCCTTGTACTTAAATTATGGTCAGTTGTTTCGATTACCCGGTGCTTGACCAAGCTACTTTCCCTTCGTTCTAGACTACTAGGGTGTCTTGGTTAATAAAAATTGTACTTCTGGGCGTTTAATGAATGGTTAATCTCCACACATTATTGTTTGGATGTTTAACCTCAGTAATTTGATTGTTTATCTCAGCCATTGATTTTCGAATGTTAATCTCTCTGTGAATATGACAACAGACCAATGTTTTAATCCCAGAGTTACCATGTTTTAATTTACTTACTGTTTCATTTTACTCTTGAAAGACAGTATATGGTTACCCTAAATGCGTGATATTTACTCTTGAATCCCCCAACGAATCACCCTGGAATGCATGCGTAGATACTGAGTTCAGGTAGCATTTTTAGTTGCCGACAGAGGTGGTTATGTTGTGTAAATAGTGGGGTATTATGTGTTAATGGATGGACACTTGATGTGGACAACGAACTTTTAGACAATGAATAGATGTTTGAACGGACAACTTTCATTCTTTTTACAACGTTTTTCATCACATAAATTACATTGGATAGAGAATTTATATATGATAATAGATAACCTACTAATGTTGATAGCGTAAGGCTGAATGGTGATTTCATAAATGGCATACTAGTAGCTTGATTGACCATCGATGTTATTAATAAGTCAACTGTTAGCATTTCGACCACAACTGATAGTCTATTGTTGGCCAGTGATTACACCACGTTATTTACCACCAAATTGAACCACGTTTGTACTGTCACGCGGGTGTTACTCCTCCCTGTTACTGCCTGAAACCAAAACCATGAAATGCCCACAGGGATGACAGCGTTTTGCTTGATTAGAGGATACGATTTTGCCTGGATAAAGAATACGATTTTGTTGTGTAAAGGACCGCCTTTTCCACTCATCAGGATGCCCATGATTTTGCTTAAACCGCCTTCTTGAGCTGGTTGTTCTTACCATGACTTTAATTCTGGCCAACGCAGTTGAATGTACTGGCATTTACGAATTTTAATGACTATGTGTTGCTTATTTTAGCACGATTTTTCCTTTAAAGTGTAGCTGGGTTGCTGTTAAGGACCCCCATTTTCCCTTTAATGTAGCCTGTGTTTGCAGATGTGTGGCACAACAAGTTGCCCCTTGATGACTGCATTTTCCTTGCTTTTACCTGACGACGAGTATTTTTGGCTCCCTAGTGCTGACAGCTTTCTGTTATTTCTGGTGATAATATTGATTGGTTGGTCAACATTGATAATAACAATTAATTTTCATTGAATAGAGTAGTTACGTTTCCCTTTCAACCATATAACCACATTTGATTTTGCATTGAATTGTACTCCTTTGACAACAACCACTTATATTTTTAGACAATAACTGCCACTTATATTTTTAGACAATTCAGTGGCCGACAGCTTTATTTTTAATTTTTGATGGACAACTGATGTAATGATTTCTAATTAAAAATATTTCAAGTACAAATTTCTTTATTTTTGTAACCTTCCTTGTCATCTTTATGTGGTGTTGGGTACATGCTTCATTCATTTCCAATTTAAAAATATTGCAAGTTTATAATGAGTGGCTAGTTTATAATCTAGACAGGCCATCCTAAAATATATTGTTAGTAAATGAAAATAATTATGTTCTTCATTGTTAGTAACAGTGATGACGGCTTTCTAGGATTGAGATTAGAATACTTAAAATTGAAGAAAATATAGAAGAGTTAAGTGATTTAAATATTGAGGATTATATGAATTGAATATTATTAATAACTATCTCTTAAGGATTTTTATTGAAGTTTCAAAAAGAAAATGGTGACCTTAGTAATAGACTATTACATTGTAATGATTGATAACACTTTATATCTCGCATTAATGTACATACTTCTTATATCTATGTCAATATGTGACTTCTCATTATTGCTATCATTAACGATTTTATTAGTTTCATATAATGGATACATAATGTAAAAGTGTTGTTAAAATTCATGCATTGCTTAAGAAGATTGAGTTTCTTATGGGTTATCATAATGAATATGTAATTATAGCTTCTCTTTACATACTCCTAGAAGATATTCCTTAAAAACAAGATGTATAGTTAACTTGCATGAGATTAGAATTGTATTTCCACTCTTGATTTATGATTCTTTATGAGATGTCTTTTTACTCATTTACACTCATTGTTGCTTGAAAAACGATAAGTATAGTAGAATATCTTATTGTGCCATGAATAATTGATGATTAGGTGAGATTGATGATCAGAGTTGGGATTGTGGTTTATGTTGGATTAGTGGGGTTGTAGACATCTCCTTGTTCCTCAGAACAGTCGCCAGCTTTGAGACCTTAAATGGTCAAAATTGATGGGAACCTGGGCTTGAGCGTTGCTTATGTGTCCTGGAGGTCCTAACCATTATAGGGTAGGACGGGCGGGTAGTCATTTTTATTCTTGTCGGTTGAATGTCATACATTGATTCGAGGTGATTGATGTGCTTCTGTGTTTGGTCATCATGTTGTTGTTGCGTGAGTTGCTTGCACCTTGTTCGTTGTCGTGTTGCATTGTCAAGTATAATGACATCAATAACTTCACACACACACAAAAAGAAATAAATTTCACACTTGTTATGTGAGGCTTGTTGTCATGAAGAAACAGGAGGTTCGTTACATATGGTATCAGAGCCAAGTTCAACCCGTGACTTGGGATCGCTACAACTTTCGTTGATGTGATTTGATTATACTGTTGCTAATCGAGTTGACTTGTGTGCATGTAGGTAATCATGGTTAGAGGACACCGTGGAGGCAGATGACGGGGTGTTAGGGAAGGTGGCGCGATGCCTCCAGTAGCATCCACGCCCGAGGGGTATAACCCCTAGGGAGATGAGCAGGTTCTCGGACAGGGGCAGATAACAGTTGGTGATGTAGTCGGAATGATGAGATCTTTTCAGTGCATGTACGAGGCTCTGATCAACCGTTTGGATAGAGATGAGGCCAGGGCGCTGGCACCCACTAAGGTTCCACAACGCACTCCGGTCGGTACTGGTAGTATTCACTGTGAACTCGAGAAGGTCAAATTTCCTGAGTTCTTTGGTACCTCGGACGTCGCAGTTGTCAAGGCATGGTTGGAGAACATGGCGATGTGCTTCGCACTTCATGATTATACCTCCAACATGAAGGTCTGCATGACAGTCTTTCAACTGAAGGGGAACGCTCTTCTATGGTGGAAGATGCTCCTACTACAGCTGAACATGGCCATCAAAGACGTGTCATGGGAACTGTTTGAGGAACGGTTCCGAGAGAGGTACCTTTCAGAGGAATTCATTGAGCGACAGCTCAATGAGTTCAACGCCTTGCAACAGAGAGGTCATATGGTGCCCGAGTACAAGGCCCATTTTATGGAGCTACTCCAGTATGCTCCGCACCTTAACACTGAGAAACTTAAGGTCAACAGGTTCTTGTTCGGCCTTAACGACATCATACGTGCAAAGGTCAGGATTCTGATGCCTCGAACCTTGCATGATGTCATCCAGAAGGCCCTCATAGCGGAGGAGGAGCTTATCAATGGGGGTCAGACTAGGACTCCAACGAGGCTAGCAAGGCAGGTGTCATCTAGAGCACAACAGCATCAGACACCAGCCAGACATACGCTATGATATTATGGCTTCGAGAGAGGATCCACTTTCACTACACCTTGGTGACTGACGCCTCAGCAGCGGACACCTTATCGGGGACCACAACATCAGCAGCAGCGTCGACCGCAGCCGTAGCAGTCTAGGCCTATTCAACAGAACAGACCAGGATTCCAGGTCGGTGGGCCATCATCTTCTACTTCGTGTAGTGGGGCTACTGGGTTGAAGAAGGGGTGTTGGACATGTGGGGAGCCACACTACCAGCGCGACTTCCCTGTGGAGAGGACCAGAGCATCCAGATCAGTCTAACCCACTACCGTGGGAGATATGGGCAAGGCCCATCGAATTCATGTAGTGGTGAATAATCACCAAGCAGAGAACCAGTCGACTGTGCTCGAGACGATAGGTACCATCGCTGACCAGACCCTTAGTATTTTGATAGATCACGGTGCTACCGAGAGTTTCATTTCTTTTGCAGTGCTAAAAATGATTAAGGTAAAGGCATTCGAACAGGATGAGTTTAGCTTCATAGAGATGGCTTCGGGAGCCAAACAAAAGGTTGGAGGAAAGGTTACAGCCTGAGTCCTTAACCTGGGAGAGTTTGTCACAAGGGCCAACCTGTACATCACGATCCTAGGATCTTATGATGTCGTGATTGGTATGGATTGGTTGGAATTGCATGAGGCAATACTCAACTATAAGACAAAATGGTTGAGCTTGGTTGATGACGAGGGACAGAGATGTGTGATTGTAGGATGGAACCAGGGAGTTTCCCTAAGGTTCATCTCTTCCTTGCAACTTTGGAAGAGCATGCGCAAGGGGTCCAAGCTTTACGCGATCCTTGTGTTAAACAAGAAGGCAGTAGTGGAAGGTCTAGAACACCTTCTGGTGGTGAAAGATTTTGTGGACGTATTTCCAAAGGAGTTACCTGGGATGTCGCCAGAGAAGAAGTTGGAGTTTACCATAGACCTGAAACCGGGGACTGAACCGATAGCAAGAACGCCTTATCAGATGTCGACCCCAGAGTTACAAGAGTTGAAAATGCAACTGAAGGAGTTGTTGGACCTGGGACTGATACGTCCTAGTGTGTCACCGTGGAGTGCACCTATTATTTTCATACGAAAGAAGGATGGATCGTGGAGGCTTTGCATTGACTACTGTCAACTGAACAAGGCTACGATCAAGAATAAGTATCCATTGCCAATAATTGATGATCTGTTCGATCAAATGAAGGGTGCGACGGTGTTCTCCAAGATCGATTTGCGATCAGAGTATCACTAGTTGAAAATCAAGGAGGATGACGTCCCTAAGACCGCCTTTAAGTCGAGGTTTGGACATTACAAGTTTACTATTTTATCGTTTGGGCTGACAAACACCCCAGGGATATTTATGAGTTTGATGAACGGGGTGTTCCGTGAGTACTTGGACAATTTCGTCCAAGTATTCATTGACGATATTTTGATCTACTCTTGGACAATGGAGGAGCATGACGAGCAATTGTGCTTGGTACTACAATGTTTGTGAGAGCACAAATTGTATGGGAAGTTGTCCAAATGCTGATTTTACCAATCAAGGATTCACTACTTAGGGCATGTCATCTCCGGCGAAGGCATCATCGTGGATCCAGCAAAGGTCAAGGCTATTATGGAATGGTCTGTGTCGATGAATGTCTCGGAAGTACGTAGCTTCATGGGTTTAGCAGGATACTATCGACGGTTCGCGTAGGGATTTTCGAAGATAGCAAGTCCGATCACAGAGTTGCAGAAGAAGAACAAGAATTTTGTATGGACCGAGAAATGCGTAGAAGCATTTCGGAGACTCAAGGAATTGTTGACAACAACACCAATACTAAAGGTCCCTGACATGGATGCAGACTTCTTGGTATGCACTGACGCATCCAAGGAAGGCTTAGGCGGAGTCTTGATGCAAGACGGATGAGTGATTGCTTACATTTCGAGGAAACTGAGAAGGCATGAGGAGAACTACGCGACGCACAATTTGGAGTTATTAGCCATTCTTTATGCCTTGAAGGTTTGGAGACACTACCTTGTTGGACGAAAATTTGAACTACGGACAGACCATTGTGGACTACAACACATATTTACGCAAAGTGACCTAAATGCGCGACAACGACATTGGTCGGAATTGCTTAGTGAGTACGACTTTGAGATTACTTACATAAAGGGAACAGTGAACCGAGTGGCGTATGCATTGAGTTGGAGACAATGCATCTTTTCGGTGCTGCCTCTTCAGATGAATCTACATGAAAGGATTATAACTTTACAGCATGACGATGACTGGTACAAAGAGGTCGAGGGTTTTATTGGAAAAAACAAAATGATGGTTCCACAATTTGAAGGATTTTCATTCAATATCAATGGTTTATTGAAGTTTAAAAATCATATCTATGTACCACCGAACAACGAGTTGAGGATGTTGATCCCGAACGAGGCTCATAGAGTAGTTTACATGGCTCACCCGGGAGTCATGAAGATGAGGGCAGACCTTAAACCCTTATTCTTATGGAAGGGAATGAAGACAAACATAGTCAACTATGTGGCTAGATGTCTAGAATGTCAGCAGGTAAAAGCTGAACATAGACACCCAACAGGATTACTACAACCGCATGCTATTCTGAAATCAAAATGGGAGGTTATTTCGATGGATTTTATTGTGGGATTGCCACTGATGGCAAGGAGACATGACTTGATTTTCGTAGTAGTAGACACTATGACAAAGATTGCTCACTTTATTCCTGTGCATACGACGTATCAGGCACCTAACATAGCTAGACTTTTCATCAGTGATATTGTGAGGCTGCATGGTGTGCCTAAGAGGATTATATCCGATCGAGGATTGGTGTTTACTGGACAATTTTGGACGAGTTTCCAAGAGGCCTTGCGAACCCAACTTAACTTTAGTATGCGTATCAAAAGGAGATTGACGGGAAAACCGAACGAATGAACCAAACGAATGAACCAAACCTTGGATGGACCAACAAAAGTGTTGGGAAGAATTCTTGCCAC
>JASDQU010240765.1:158073-169491 GCA_032191745.1 Picea mariana
ATGTTTTTTAGCCACTTATCCCCTTAATGACTCAATTAATATGCCAAGACAAGTGGCAATGCAACATGAACATGCATTCGTATTCAGTCCTTGGGACTATCTACCAAGCTACTCAAACATTCTCAAGGGCTCTCACCTTCATTAAGCCTCATTGTATGAGATGGCATAGAGTGTGCACGTTTATGTTTGGGATTTGGTGTAGTACCCAAAAATCTTTGTATATCCCGTGGATGGGAGACTTGAGTTCCTATCTCGTCTCATTTTAATGGAGCCTTATTCCTATGTTTGGAAATAAATGCCACCAAGGGAATCTTCCAGACTCTGGCGATGTTCATTTTTTCTCCATTCTAAAAGAATTATGAATGTTTGATGGTGGGGGTCATAATTCACAGAACATCTTGTGGCAACAAGTCTCATTTACAAGTATATTTTTTTACCTCTTCCTGATTTTTTGGCTAGTGGTTTTTCATACTTTTTAGGCTTACACCATCAAAGTAGAACTTCCACTTTAATCCAAAGAAATAATAGAAAGAAGTTTTGTTTTTAACACTAGGAGTAGTGAGTGTTCCTTATTTGGAATTTATAGGGGACTCTCTCAGTTCTACATTGGGCATAACAATAATATATGTTTGAATCAATTTGAGAAGCACAAGACTTTTGTTCTAGAACTTATCTCTATAAATTGTTAAGTGGATATCCATAACGATCCAAATAGATGTGCACTCTATGAGCACTCTACTCTTTGAGATTCAATACGAAGGTGTGAACAATGATAGTCAAGAAACTATACCTTTAGCAATAGGAATATGGGAAACCTGGAAAAATGATTGAGAATGAAATTAGGCAAGGGATTTAAAGGTGACCTAAAAGGCTATTAATCAAGGTGAAATCCCACTTGGAAGAGAACAAAGAGAAAATTGTTATTTTGGAGGTTAGGGAAGAAAACAATAGAGAAATGTTGATGAAGGAGGAAGACATGATCAAGGAACTTCACAAGAAAGTAAAGTACTTGGAACTAGAGAAAAAACCTAGGTATGAGGAGTTGGGGACAGCTGCAACTCCAATAGTTTTAGTTAGTTCTTTTGGACATGACCAATCAACGTCTATGGAAGAGGACATAGTGGAGCATCAAATGGAGTAGGATAGGACTATAGACCCCTCTCTTCTATCTTCAATACTAGGAAGAAAAATATCAACCTAGGTGTGAGATGGCATCCAAAAATGTTTGATTATATTTATGTTTTGTAAGACTATACTTTTTCTTAGGAAATTTGTAAAGGTGTATATAAGCTAATCAATTAGGGGGGTAGGGTATGTATACCTCAGTATACTTTAGCAACTATAACAGTCAAATCGTTGTGCGGAAGGGGTCTCTTTGTCCCACAAACAAGTAGGTCACATACACCAATTTGGTGTCTTCTTTGGTCGAGACCTTAAAAATAGATTATTATTATTAGTTGCAATAGTTTTTTTGAGCATAGGGCACTGATGGATTAGATATAAGATCTTAGTTTTTTTTATTATGGAAAATTTTGAATTCTAAGTCTTCTTTTTAGTTTCTATTAAAAATTTTGTTTATATTAAAAATTAGAGGATACACTTCTTTTTATTAGCCTGAGTGGGCCTAATGGTTAAAATAATATGTTTCTTCAGGTCACAAGTTCAAATCCAGAGGGGGGTAGGATATGTATACCTCCGTAGACTTTAGTAGACAATTACAATTCAATTAAAAAATAGTTACATGATGTTTATAATTTCCATGCAATAATTTCCATGTAGTTCCAATGTAGGTGTTCAAGCCTGAGACCTTTTAGATGGTTTTCCTAAAGTGTGGGTACTTTAAGTATAAGGACTCAAGGATTAAGAGATTAAGAGTCTGTTACGCTTCAAATTAACATATTGATGTGAATTCATTGCATGAGTGTTGGAATATATAATTCCTACTTATCTAATATGCTTGCTAATGTATTGAGAAGTAGAGTCAATCTCTACGTGAGTTGTGTGATCTTATTCTTAGGAGGTTGTTTGAGAGTTGGATTTGAGAGATCCTTGTTTGGTGTGTTGTTGAGATATTCCCTAAACCCATCCTTCTATATTTGGAATAAGTTAGATGTGATAACAACCCATGCACTCTATATAATAGACTCCATATGTATTGTAAATATCATTATTCAATAATTGATTATTTTTGTGTAGTATACTCTACTCTCTCATTTTAATATGGTATCAGAGCATCAGGTCTGGGTGTGAATCCCTCATGGGAGAGCCCAACAACATGGGGAGAGTAGAGTAGGTTGTTTGTGTTTTCATCTTGTGTTGTGTATTTCGTGTGAGTTCTTTGTTTGGTATATTGTTGTCTATTGTTGTTGTTGCGAGAACTTGGAGGAGATGTTGTCTGCATGTGGATCTGAGACCTGGGCGTAAAGAAGAATTGTTGTGAGGATGTGTGCATGATGAGCATCCCCATCCATGTAAAGGAGGAGCTAGTACATAAAAGTGGAAAGGAAGAATCGACATGAAGGAAACCTGTGTATTGGCGTCAAAGAATTACTGCAAAACAATTTGTGGAATTTGCTATTTGCTAGTTGTCATTAAAATAATTTTTTTTTTTATCTGTCTGATCAACTTTTGTGGTTTGCTATAGAATTGTTGATTCTCTGTAGAAGGGAGTATATCGTGATTTTATTGCAGAGTTTGTTGTTGTTTGCAGTCTCAAACCAGCAAAGAAAAAAATTGAGGTATAAGAGATCCACATAGAGGAGGAGTCGTGACCTGCATATTGGCATCGTTGCCCAAGAAATGGTGTTGTATGTGATTGAAAGTAGATCACTACTATGAATTTGTTTGTTGTTGGAGCATGGATGATTGAATGTTGCATTTATTGTTTAGGGTTTCATTTTACCTATGCTCAGATGATCCAAAAAGGATCCAGAGAAGGCTAAAAAAAACTCAGAACTCACAAAGGCAACTCAGAACGCTCAGAATGGCTCTAGCAGATAGAGAAAGGGAAAAAATTCAAAGTTCCTGAAACTCAGTGAAAATGGCATGATCACAAAGAGTGCGTCGCAAGATTTCTAATGTCGGAAATGACTCGTCAAATAGAGTTACGGATTGAAAGATATCTGCGGTCAAATTTTGGTCAACCTAGCCCAGTCAACAGGGGATGAGTCAACATCCATACTGCTGACATTAGCATATGTACGGATGACATCATCATTCATAAAATGCATGTGGTAGGAGAAGGGAAGTGACATGTGGCATGCTAATGTTAGCATGATGATGTGGCAACACTAGAGGCTTCCACGTGTCACCTGGTTATTGGCTCTTTAGACCGTTCCATGGACCAATCGGATCGTGCCACATGGTAGTATGTATAGCTGACGTGGCATGCTAACATGGAAGGGGGAAACATGGCCCAATGAGAGACCACCACATGGCCAAATCAGGGGCTACCACGTGGCAGGCGGGAAATTCACAAGGACATCCCGTGAATGATTTTTGAACAAAAAAATAGTGGCGGGTCCGCCAAATATGGTGGACCATGCCAAATATAACCACAACTATATCTCATTGGAGGACCTTCTAGCAAAAGTTAGAAGAATGGGTATATATATATTAAACCATATAACAAATACAAACCAAAAACAGACTTTGTGGGGATCAACCCCGTAACCTCCGCCTAAGCTTAAGCCTTAATACATCTTCCCCTAACCACTAGGCCGCGGGTACCACTTGGTACATATCGCCCGGTTTATTACTTAAGAAGTGTATCCGCCCAGCCACGGAGGAGGAAGGGGCATGGAATGTACGACCTATCAGGCATGATTTTTTAGGCGAGGATAGTCGTTATTGCAGGTTGCAGAGGGCACGAAAACCGAGAGAGAATTCTTCTTGGGCCTGGGAGTGCCAGAGTTGGATCGAGGCATGGAGACAATCATTTTTGGGTAATTCAACGCCATGAATGTAGTGGTGTTGTATATTTTCTTATCTCAGCATTATTTATACAGCTTGATTTTAGCATGAGGTATACTTATGTATTTTTCCAAATTCTTTTGTTGAGCTAATGAAATAGCCTACCCATTTGAGAGCAGGACCCGGAGACGTAGGCCACTAGGGATGAACTTTGCTATCAAGTTTTTGTGTTCATATTTGATGCTTATGTCTCTTCATTTTTGAGTTTTCTCTTCTTTAATGGTGCACTTTAATTTATGCTCATTTAATGCAATTCTTTATAAGTCACGATGAAAAGATCTCGAATCATCAGGCCATGGAGAGTTTCTCATAGATTTGATTTGCAGTAGATAGTGTTTTTTGAAATCCTGTGGAAGTCCTCTTCTGTGGAAGTCAAAGTGAGTGAGCTCGTGTGAAGTCTAAGAAAGTGTGTTATCAAAGCGAGTGTATAGGGTCGTCACTGTCCTGGAGGAGTCACCTGAAATTTGATATAGCTGGCATTGGAGAGTTTTTGTTAAACCTGTTGTGTGGAGTGTTAGATGCTGCTTTGGCCACTACAGAAAGAGAGCCCTCTGTGGAACTTTGGGTGAAGAAGGATTGTTGTTGCGTAAGCATGGAGGTGTTATAGTGAAGTGAGGTGTACGTGCCCATTACGTTGGACTCACACAACCTCCTATTTGAGTGAAAAAAGTGAGATTGAGTGGCAATTTAACAAGTATTGTTATTGATATGTTTTATTTGAAGGTATGCATAGTTATGTCATTCAAGCTTCCCTTAATGGTATAAGTGGTTATGTGTATCATGGTGAATAATGAAATAATGTTAGTGGGATTTGGATTTATGATAATTTGTGTGTCGTTTTCTATACATGATTGAAATGTTATAGGGGGTGCATGATCGGTTGTACCTGACACCCCAGTTTTTTGTTCCAAGTTGTATTGCCTTGTAATAGGCAAGTTAGTTCCCCATGTTTGTTGTTGTAAGCCCTTCTATTCAGGCATTCACACATAGTTATCATCTTAAGCTTATAGAAGATGTGGAGTCGGAGAAATTGAGTCTTCGATTAAGGAGGAATGTGAGATGGATTTATCTCAGAATGTGATGGACCAAGCTATGATTAAGAGAGAGTTTAACATTGATGAACCATGTAGTTGAAAAGCATTCCTAGAGGACTGTTGGTTACAACGAATGATGACCCATGTATTCTGGTAGATGGATTGTTTTTTATATGGACGTCAATAATCAGATGCAGGTACAAGAGGAAGCAGAAGAAAGTTCGAAAGATTGAAGCCCTGACAATGATGAAGATATGACCACATAGATATTTAGATAAGTATTCATTAAGGGAGAGTGTTGGAATATATATTCCTACTTATCTAATATCATTGCTAATGTATTGAGAAGTAGAATCAATCTCTATGTGATTTGTGTGTTCTTATTCTTAGGAGGTTGTTTGAGAGTTGGATTTGAGAGATCCTTGTTTGGTGTGTTGTTGAGATATTCCCTGAACCCATCCTTCTGTATTTGGAATAAGTTAGATGTGATAACATCCTATGCACTCTATATAATAGAGTCCAAATGTATTGTAAATATAATTATTCAGTAATTCATTATTTTTGTGTAGTATACTCTACTCTCTAGTTTTAATACTCTACTCTCCCGTTTTAATAATTAGAACGCAACTACTTTCAGGGACCAATGTTCACAGATTGAAGACAAATCAGACATTGAAGACACAATGCAGAGGCTTTCAATACATAGCAAATGGATGTCGGCTGCCACACTTAGCAGATTGGATTTCTGATCATGTCAGTACCTGGTGATAAGAATATGTCACATAAGATATTGTAACTTCTCATTTATAGATCCAAATATGTGGATATGTCATATGTTAGATTTTAAATTTTAAAAATATAAAGTTTGCAAAATGTTCTCCCACCATGCTAATTTGCATCAATCTTTAAAATGATTTTCAAAAGAAGCTCCACATGAAAAGATACACATATTTGAACTACTATAGAGTACTGATCGATTCTAAACTTTAAAAATGTGCACCTATTTTTATGTACATATATGGAAATACGCTAACAAAACTGTATATTCCTTTGATGAAAGAAGAAATGAGGGTGTTGGCATTAATCATTCATTAGGTGGGTACCAACATATAGAGACTATTATCAAAGGTCGTAGGCTAAATATTCTACGAAATGAATATTTTTTCCAGGGATATTTACCCGAAATCTGGCGAGAAATTGTTGTATTTCTATATTTAAGTGATTATTTCTGTAGAATCTGAGTGCCCTGGAACTTTTTCATCACGTTGAATCCATTTCTGCACTCAAAAATGAATTATGAACAACAAAAAATAGTGATACGTGTAAATTATATCATCGGATTCCGGTAAAAAATTCCATTTCATAGAACAACTATCCAACGCCTTGTTGAAGTGTCAAAATCTCTTTTGCAAAGATCGTCCATGCCAAAAATTAAAAGAATGAAGCAAACCTTTGAAAAGAAAAGGCGAATATGAATAAAAGGGATTGAGCTTATAGTCTTCAACGTAAAAATACATAAAATTCAGTGGCATATGTGTTTACATCATCCAACTCTTTTATGTAAAACAAGAACACCTCAATTGCATGCAGATGAGAAAATATCCCACTTATTTCTTTTTTCCCCTCAACCTCTAAATTACGAGCATAGGAACATCATGCCTGGTTGGAATGGTGTCTGAACAAAACTAGTAACATGATTATCGAAAGGCCATGGAAGTGAAAAGAATCCCTTGAATGTATGAGACTGACCTTTAAATAACCTAGATGATATCTATCTTTAATATATATCCATTTTGCAGTTGTCAACTAATTTATAACATACACCCAACACACCCAAAATTCTCTTACAAGTGGTGTCATCTGTGTCAAATTTTTTATCTCTCTCGTGAACTTGAAAAACGTGATGCTAAGTTTTCAGCATGTATTAACCTCACTATTTCCAGCTGTGAAACTAACTCTTCCACTTGTTGATCAACTATTGCCACGTTTGTCCTTCCTTATCCATTGCGTTGGGTTTTCAATTTGTTATTTAAATGATAGGTTTATTTTCTGCATATATAGTTTTTGAATGTATATTTTGTTTGAGAAAGTCTCTTTGTGTATTGTTATAGAGGCCCTTCTTTGGCACCTTGTGGATCGGATGATGCTTGGTTTCCCTTTGTTTATTTACAATATGTAACAGAGGTACTCTGTATATCTTTTATTTTCAGAAATAAATCATAAGACAATAGTTTTCATAAACATAGAAATTTTACTATTTGCACCTGTAGTTCTATTGTTGGTAATCAAATTTATGTCAATACTATCATTTTTGTTTACTGGTTTATTAGGATTTGCATTTTCTGGGTGTGATTCTTTTGTGAGCACATAATTCCTTTTGTCATATTCTTTCATTTGGTATCAGAGCGTAGGTTGATTACAACATTTTTTTTAACGAGAAATGGCCCAGAATTATTATGTTGTACAGTACCAGATTCTTCTTTTTGGTGGGGAAAACTATGAGTACTGGGGTGTGAAGATGAGAACATTGCTCATCACACAAGATTTATGAGTTCTTGTTTTTGTAGGTTACCCAGAGCCAGCTGATCAGGCTTCCTACAATGTTGTCTTTGTTGATCAAAAGGAAGAGTTGAAGGAGAACATGAAAAAGGATTCCAAAGCTTTGTTCATCCTTCAAACTGGAGTTGACATCACAATTTTTCCTAAGTTTGCAAAATGTAGTAAGTCCCGTGATGCTTGGGAAACCTTGGAGAAGGCATACAAGGGATCCATAAAGGTAAAAGTTGTCAAGCTCCAAATGCTAAGAAGATATTTTGAATCTCTTTCTATGAAAGAAAATGAAAGAGTTGAATCTTTTATTACTAGAGTTCGAAATATTGTGAATTATATTCATGCTCATGGTGAATCTCTTGAGGATGGGAGGATTGTTGAAAACATTTTGAGAAGTCTTCCTAAAAAAAATGATCTAGTCACTATTGCTATATAGGAGTCAAGAAATTTATCACAACTAACTCTTGTTGATCTATTTGGAAGCCTTCAAGTACATGAAGAAATGTTGAAAAAGAATGAGGAACCTCTAGATCAAGCTTTCCAAAGCAAGTTCAAGGTTGATGACAAGAAGAAACAATATTCTAATACCATGAATGATACTTCTACTTTTTCTTCATCATCAAATAGAGGAGGTAGAGGTCGTGGAAGAGCCCAAGGAAGAGGAGGTCGTGGTAGAGGAAGAATCAATAGCCTTGGGAGAGGTAACTTTCATTGCAACTATTGTAATAAAGATGGTCACCTTGAAAGCTATTGTTTTAAGAATAAAAGAGACACCTCTCAAGCAAATTTTAGTAAAGATGAATTTGAGAACTCTCAAACTTTGTTTCTCACATGTAACAATTTTGATGCCAAAGATGATTTTGTATGGTATTTAGATAGTGGCTGCTCAAATCATATGACAGGAAACATAAACCTGATTGTGAAGTTGAATGAGAGTGTGAAGGGAAAAGTAAACTTTGGCAATGATAATGAGGAAAAAGTAAGGGGAAAAGGTACCCTTGCCATAAAATTTAAAAATGGAAGTATTATGTATATACATGATACTTTGTTTGTTCCAAGTTTAAAACATAACTTGATTAGCATAGGGCACCTAAATTCTAAAAACTACAAGACTATTTTTGAAGGAAAGTTTTGTAAGATTTTTAACAACAAAGGCCTTGTTGCCAAAGTTCCTATGATAGATAATAGGATGTTTTTGTTAAGTATGGAACCAAAAGTAGATTTTTTGAAGGCCTTGGTTGATGATTCTTGGTTATGGCACAAAAGTTTTGGGGACCTTAATTTTGGATCTCTTTCTTTCATGCAAAAGAATAATTTTGTAAAAGGTTTTTCTTCATTCATAGAACCAGATAATAAGATATGTGAAGGTTGTGCAGTAGGGAAGCAACATAGAGACATATTTCCCCAACATCATTTTAGAGAAAGTGAACCTTTGACCTTAGTACATGTAGATATTTGTGGCCCCATGCAGACCTTATCTCTTGTAAAGAATATGTATTTTATTCTCTTTGTAGATGATTTTTCAAGTATGTCTTGGGTCTATTTCTTAAGTGAGAAGTCTCAAGCTTTTAGTTGCTTTCAAAAATTTAAAGCACTTGTTGACACACAATCAGGATACTATTTGAAAGTCTTGAGAACTGATCGAGGTGGAGAATTCACCTCTGATGAATTCAAATAATTTTTCACTTTACATGGCATCAAGAAGGAGTTAACTACTGCATATACTCCTCAACAAAATGGAGTAGCAGAGAGAAAAAACAAAACAATTGTAGAGATGGGTAGAAGTATGTTAAAAGAAAAGAGTTTGTCAAATATGTATTGGGCAGATGTAGTCCATACAATTGCATATATCCTCAACATAAGTCCTACAAATATGGTAAAAAATTCTACTCCTTATGAAGCTTGATTTTTTAGAAAACCAACTATTTCTCATCTGAAATTTTTTGGGTTTGCATGCTTTGTTCACATTCCTGCAAAAACGAAGACATAAATTAGATGGAAAATCAAGGAAATGTATTTTCATTGGATATTCATAAGAAATAAAGGCTTATAGGTGTTTTGATACACTTATTAATAAACTTTATATTAGTATATATGTGATCTTTGATGAAGGGGGAGTTTATCAGAAGAATGAAGGAGAAGATAAAGAGCTTACCCCACATATTGAAAATATTTTTTTTTGATAATAATGATCAATATTTGCAGCCCTCTATTGTAAGAAATGCAAGCTCACCTTCAAGGATTTCTCCATCAAATTCATCTTCATATTCGCCATCAACTAGATCTCAAGCTGATACTCAAACAACACCTCCATCTAGTCCTCCTAGAAAAACAAGAACTTTGAAAGAGATATATGAGACATCTAGGTATGTTGGTGACAATTTTGATCTTTTTGGTTCTGCCCATGTTGAAAATTTTAATTTTAAATAATATTCCACTGATGAACCATGGGTGCAAGCCATGGAAGATGAGATTCCACAGATCGAAAAAAATGATACATGGGAGCTTGTTGATATTCCTCAAGGGAAATCCACTATTGGCGTAAAGTGGATTTACAAGCTAAAATTTAATATGGATGAGAGTATTTCAAAGTATAAGGCATGTTTAGTTGCAAAAGGATATGTTCAACAAGAAGGCATTGGATATGAGGAAACGTTTTCTCCTGTAGCAAGACTTGAAATAGTAAGAACTTTTCTTTCCATTGCATGTCAGTTAAAGTTGATAGTTTATCAGATGAATGCCAAATCTGCTTTCTTAAATGGATATTTGAAGGAAGAAGTTTATTTTGAACAACCTCAATGTTTCATTGTTAAAGGTAAAGAAGATAAGGTTTATAGGCTTAAAAAGGTTCTTTGTGGTACTAAACAAGCCCCTAGATCTTGGTACTCTAGAATTGATAACTATCTTCATGATCATGGCTTTGATAAATGTCCTTCTGAAAGTACCTTGTACAAAAGGGTTGTGGGATCAGATTTCATCATTGTTTTCTTATATTTAGATGACTTAATTTTTATGAGCACCTCTCCCTCACTTGTGAAGGAGTTTAAAGAGACAATGAAATCTGAATTTGAGATGTCTAATTTAGGAGAAATGCAATATTTTTTGTGTATGCAAATCAAACAAACATTTGTAGGTATATCCATTAGTCAATCCAAATATGTTGAAGACTTATTGAAGAGGTTTAACATCCAAGGTTGTAAACCTGTGAGTACTCCCTTGGTTGTTGGGAGTAAACTGATGAAGGAAGATGAAACTCCAATTTGTAATTCCACTCTTTATAGATCTTTGATTGAGAGTCTTATGTATCTGACAACCACTAGACCAAACATCATGTTTGTTGTAAGTCTGGTTGCTAGGTTGATGCATCAACCTCATGCGACTCATTGGCAGGAAGCCAAAATAATTCTCAGATATGTTGGTGGTACAAAATATTTTGGATTCTTTTATAGTGCTACTAATGATTCCAATGTTGTAGCATACACAGATGCAGATTGGATAGGTTGCTTAGATGATCGAAAGAGCACTTCAAGATATGATTTTGTCTTTGGAGGAAATCTTGTTTCTTGGAGAAACAAAAAACAACCTATTGTTTCTTTATCCACAGCTGAAGCAGAGTATATTGCAACGTCATCAACATGTACACAAGTTATCTGGATGGAAATATTGTTTGAAGACTTGGGAATGAAAGTCAAAAATCCAATCAAAGTCTATTGTGACAATCAAAGCACTATCTCCATGAAAAATAATTTTGTATATCATAGCAAGAGAAAACGTATTGACATTCGACATCACTTCATTAGAGAGTTTGTACAACAAGAATTTATCTCTTTTGAATTTTGTAAATATGAATATCATCTTGCCG
>JASDQU010240765.1:169541-183855 GCA_032191745.1 Picea mariana
TGACCTTAGTAATAGACTATTACATTGTAATGATTGATAACACTTTATATCTCACATTAATGTACATACTTCTTATATCTATGTCAATATGTGACTTCTCATTATTGCTATCATGAATGATTTTATTAGTTTCATATAATGGATACATAATGTAAAAGTGTTGTTAAAATTCATGCATTGCTTAAGAAGATTGAGTTTCTTATGGGTTCTCATAATCAATATGTAATTTTAGCTTCTCTTTACATACTCCTAGAAGATATTCCTTAAAAACAAGATGTATAGTTAAGTTGCATGAGATTAAAATTGTATTTTCGCTCTTGATTTATGATTCTTTATGAGATGTCTTTTTACTCATTTAGACTCATTGTTTCTTGAAAAATGATAAGTATAGTAGAATATCTTATTGTGCCATGAATAATTGATGATTAGGTGAGATTGATTATCAAAGTTGGGATTGCGGTTTATGTTGGATTAGTGGGGTTGTAGACATCTCCTTGTTCCTCAGAACAGTCGTCAGCCCTACGAACTTAAATGGTCAAAATCGATGGGAACCTGGGCTTGAGCGTTGCTTATATGTCCTGGAGGTCCTAACCATTGTAGGGTAGGACGAGCGAGTAGTCATTTTTATTCTTGTTGGTTGAATGTCTTACATTGCTTCCAGGTGATTGATCTGCTTCTATGTTTGGTTGTCATGTTGTTTTTGCGTGAGTTGCTTGCGCCTTTTTCGTCGTCGTGTTGCGTTGTCGAGTATAATGACATCAATACCTTCACACACAAAAAAAAAATAAAAAAAAAATCGCACTTGTTATGTGAGGCTTGTTGTCGTGACGAAACAGGAGGTTCATTACATTGAGAATTATTCCTAAAAAAAATGATCCAATCACTATTGCTATAGAGGAGTCAAGGGAATTATCACAACTAACTCTTGATGATATATTTGGAATCCTTAAAGTACATGAAGACAGGTTGAAAAAGAACAAGGAACCTCTAGATCAAGCTTTCCAAACAAAGTTCAAGGTTAATGACAAGAAGAAACAATCTTCTACTACCATGAATGATACTTCTACTTTTTATTCATCATCAAATAGAGGAGGTAGAGGTTGTGGAATATCCCAAGGAAGAGGAGGTTGTGGTGGAGGAAGAAGCAACATCCTTGGGAGAGGTAACTTTCATTGCAACTATTGTAATAAAGATGGTCACCTTGAAAGCTATTTTTTTTAAGAAGAAAAGAGACACCTCTCATGAAAATTTTAGTAAAGATGAAGTTGAAAACTCTCAAACTTTGTTTCTCACATGTAACAGTTTTGATGCCAAAGATGATTTAGTATGGTATTTATATAGTGGCTTCTCAGATCATATGACAGGAAACAAAAACATGTTTGTGAAGTTGGATGAGAGTGTGAAGGGAAAAGTAAACTTTGGCAACGATAATGAGGCAAAAGTAAGGGGAAAAGGTACCCTTGCCATAAAAGTAAAAAATGGAAGTATTATGTATCTACATGATACTTTGTTTGTTCCAAGTTTAAAGAATAACTTGATTAGCATAGGGCAACTAAATTCTAAAAACTACAAGATTGTTTTCAAAGGAAAGCTTTGTAATATTTTTAACAACATAGGCCTTATTGCCAAAGTTCCTATGATGGACAATAAGATGTTTTTGTTATGTATCGAACCAAAAGTATATTTCTTGAAGGCGTTAGTTGATGAGTTTTGGTTATGGCACAAAAGGTTTGGGCACCTTAATTTTGGATCTCTTTCTTTCATGCAAAATAAGAATTTTGTAAAGGGTTTTTCTTCATTCATAGAACCAAATAATAAGATATGTGAAGGTTGTGCAATAGGAAATCAACATAGAGACAACTTTCCCCAACATCATTTTAGAGCAAGTGAACCTTTGGCCTTAGTACATGTAGATATTTGTGGCCCCATGCAGGCCTTATCTCTTGGAAAGAATATGTATTTTCTTCTCTTTGTAGATGTTTTTTCAAGGATGTCTTGGGTCTATTTATTAAGTGAGATGTCTCAAGATTTTAGTTGCTTTCAAAAATTTAAAGTAATTGTTGAGAAGTCATCAGGACATTATTTGAAAGTCTTGAGAACTGATAGAGGTGGAGAATTCACCTCTGATGAATTCAAATATTTTTGCAATTTACATGGCATCAAGGAGTTAACTACTACATATACTCCTCAACAAAATGGAGTAGCAGAAAGAAAAAAAAAAGAACAATTGAAGAGATGGTTATATGTATGTTAAAATAAAAGAGTTTGTCTAACATGTATTGGGAACATGCAGTCCATACAGTTGCATATATCCTCAAAAAAAGTCCTACAAATATGGTAAAAAATTCTACTCCTTATGAAGCTTGGTTTTGTAGAAAACCAACTATTTCTCATCTGAATTTTTTTGGGTTTGCATGCTTTGTTCACATTCCTACACAACAAAGACACAAGTTAGATGGAAAATCAGTGAAATGTATTTTCCTTGGATATTCATAAGAAAGCAAGGCTTATAGGTGTTTTTATCCACTTACTAATAAACTTTATGTTAGTAAAGATGTGATATTTGATGAAGGGGGATTTATCAGAAGAATGAAGGAGAAGATAAAGAGCTTACCCCATATATTGAAAATTTGACTTTTGATAACAATGATCAATCTTTGCAACCCTTTGTTGTAAGAAATGCAGGCTCACCTTCAAGGATCTCTCCATCAAATTCATCTCCATCTTCTCCGTCAACTGGATCACAAATTATACTCAAACAACACCTCCTTCTAGCCCTCCTAGGAAAACATGAAGTTTGAAAGAGATATATGAGA
Source organism: Picea mariana (assembly GCA_032191745.1). Classification (NCBI taxonomy): domain Eukaryota; kingdom Viridiplantae; phylum Streptophyta; class Pinopsida; order Pinales; family Pinaceae; genus Picea; species Picea mariana. Next base: position 172,358 of record JASDQU010240765.1, read on the forward strand.
CATCTAGGTATGTTGGTGACAATTTTTCTCTTTTTTCTTCTGCCTATGTTGAAACTTTTAATTTTAAAGAAGATTCCACTGATGAACCATGGGTGCAAGCAATGGAATATGCGATGTCACAGATCGGAAAAAAAATGATACATGGGAGCTTGTTGATCTTCCTCATGGGAAATCCACTATTGGTGTAAAGTGGATTTACAAGCTCAAATTTAATATGGATGGAAGTATTTCAAAGTATAAGACACATTTAGTTGCAAAAGGATATGCGCAACAAGAAGGCATTGACTATGAGGAAATGTTTTCCCTTGTAGCAAGACTTGAAATAGTAAGAACTTTTCTTTCCATTGCATCTCATTTAAAGTTGACAATTTATCAGATGGATGTCAAATAAGCTTTCTTAAATGGATATATGAAGGAAGAAGTTTATTTTGAACAACCTCAAGGTTTCATTGTTAAAAGTAAAGAAGATAAGGTTTATAGGCTTAAAAATGCTCTTTATGGTCTTAAACAAGGCCCTAGAGCTTGGTACTCTAGAATTGATAACTATCTTCGTAATCATGGCTTTGATAAACGTCTTTCTGAAAGTACCTTGTACAAAATGGTTGTGGGATCAGATTTGATCATTGTTTTCTTATATCTATATGACTTAATTTTTATGAGCACCTCTCCCTCACTTGTCAAGGAGTTCAAAGAGACAATGAAATCTGAATTTGAGATCTCTAATTTAAGAGAAATGAAATAATTTTTTGGGTATGCAAATCAAACAAACAACTACAGGTATATCCATTAGTCAATTCAAATATGTTAAAGACTTGTTGAAGAGGTTTAACATGCAAGGTTGAAAACCTGTGAGTACTCCCTTGGTTCTTGGGAGTAAATTGATGAAAGAAGATAAAAGTCCACTTTGTAATGTTGGACTCTTTATAGATATTTGATTGGGAGTCTTATGTATCTAATTACCACTAGACCAAGCATCATGTTCTTTGTAATTATAGTTGCTAGGTTCATGCATCAACCTCATGAGATTCATTGGCGGGAATCCAAAAGAATTCTGAGATATGTAAGTGATACAAAATATTTTGGATTTTTTTATAGTGCTACTAATGATTCCAATGTTGTAGCATACACAAATCCAGATTGGGAAAGTTGCTTAGATGATCAAAAGATCACTTCTGGATATGATTTTCTCTCTAGAGGTTTTCTTGTTTCTTGGAGTAGCAAAAACCAACCCACTGTTTCTCTATCCACAGCTGAAGCAGAGTATATTGCAACATCATCAACATGTACGCAAGTCATCTATATGGAAAGACTGTTTGAATACCTGGGAATGAAAGTCAATAAGACAATCAAAGTATATTGTGACAATCAAGGCACTATCGCCATGAAAAAGAATCTTTTATATCACAGCAGGAGAAAACATATTGACATTCAACATCACTTCTTTAGAGAGCTTGTCCAACACAAATTTATCTCTTTTGAATTTTGTAAATCTGTATATCATCTTGCCGACATTTTTACTAAGGCACTTCCAAAGGATCGATTGGAGAAACTCAGATCATTGTTGGGAATCCAAAAACTTGACATCAAGGGGGAGACTGAAAAACGTGATGCTAAGTTTTTAGAATGAATTAACCTCACTATTTCCAGCTGTGAAACTAACTTTGTCACTTGTTGATCAACTGTTGCCACGTTGTTTTCCTTCCTTATCTGCTACGGTGGGTTTTCAATTTGTTATTTAAATGATAGGTTATTTTCTACAAACACAGTTTTTGAATGTATGTTTTGTTTGAGAAAGTCTCTCTGTGTATTGTTGTAGAGGCCTTTCTTTGGCACATTTTGGATCGGAGGATGATTTATTTCCCTTTGTTTATTTGTAGTCTATAACAGAGCTACTCTATATCTCTTTTATTTTAAGAAATAAATCGTAAGACAATAGTTTTCAGAAACAATTTTACTATTTGCAGATGTAGTTTTATTGTTGTTGGTCAAATTTCTGACAATACTGTCACTTTTTATTTACTGGTTTAATAGGATCTACATTTTCTGGGTGTGACTCTTTTGTGAGCACATAATTCCTTTCGTCGGATATTTTAGAAGGTATGAAATGTAGTGATGGATGGCGATCATGATATGAATGGTATGATAGATTATGCATGGCGTCACTTAGTTATTTTAGATGAGGGCTACCACAACCTAAAGTACCGATGGAATTCAAAGACAGGAAGCCAGTCATTGTGTAGTATTGGCTTGGATGGAATGTATGCAGGTGTCAGCATTTACAATTTGTACACGTGTGTTTGTTTGCAACATACAACCTTGATTTATTTTTTCAAAACATGTACCTAACACGACTTTTCACTCCTTTCTTTGGTAGGGTGAATTTGTTGATTGTTGATGTTTAATATGAATTCATTGATAGTTCTCATCTAAGTTACCTTCCTGTTTTGATGCTTGTGGTCGAGAATATGTAGAGACATATTTCGATTGAGGTGATGTTTGAAAATCCTTACATGAAAATACAGCCAAACTTTAGTATCTATGGACTTTGTGCAGTTAACAATAGAATTTTACAACCCTGAATCTTCCTAGTTATTGTCGCTAATTGTATTGAGAAATTGCATATAGAGTAACATTCTATATCTACATTATTAATAACGTTTAAAAAAAATTAACCATAATAGTAATTTAAAATAATATAAATAATATACTAAATTTTAAAAATCTATAATTATAATAATATTAAAAATCTATTATAAAATAACTTAAATATTAAATATTAATAATTTCAGATTTCGATTTCTTTTGTTTTCTCTCCATATAATAACTTTCAATCTAACAGATGGAATTTTCTTATATATAGAGTGATGTTGTTTTCAATAACTGGAATTGGAGCGATTGTCCTACCTATGTTCTTTCTTTTTAAGGAAGTTTATTAAGGCTACTTTAGGAATATGTATGGAAGTTTATTAAGGTTGGTTTAAGAATATGTATTTACAAGTATCTTCCTTTTCTAGGCTAGCTTGAAATAGTGTGGGCTAGCAAGAAATAGCAGGAATGTTTTTATTCTAGTTTCATTAGATGTTGGACATAAAGCACATTAAGGAGAGAAGCTCATGTTTATTATTCTTTTTTTCCCACATCCAGAGTTTTTGAGTTAAGCACCATGAATCCAAACCCTTGCAGAGCTAGGAAGGGTAAAGTAGGTGAACACTCACAAATGCGACTGCACCTACCTCTTCTTTCTCTGGTGCTAATAGTGCTTCTACATATGAGGGATCTCCCTTAAACTTGATTTGAAACTCAACCTCGAACGGTCTCTGCCACCGATGTCGTGGTACTCTTATTGTTATCTCTACCCTAACCGCTACTATATATGGTACCCTTTTGGTGGACTCCAGCCATAAAAACTCCAAAAATAATGGTGTTTAGTGCTCGTGATTGGATTCAATAGGAAATCTTTATCAATGTAATAGAGAATCATCTGTTTAATATCACATTCTACTACTTCCATCATCAACTACTACTTCCATCATCAACTGTCATCAATGACAGGGACCTTGCCATTATAGTGGCACTTTCTATACATTGATATACTTATCATACATTGGTATCAATGTTAAGAATAACATTATTGAATATGCATTCAAATATATGAACTCAAAATCTATTTAAGAATAATATTATTGAATATGGATTCAAATATATGAAATCAAAATATTACTCTTTATTCAAATGGTTAAATAAAGTTATAATTGAATTAAATTTGAAATTAGAATGTAAAAAAAAAAAGAACTTCATGGCAGCTTAGTCCCTGCTAGGTAAGATCGAGTATCCTCTGTCTGCAATACGGGGTTCAAGTTCTTCACCAATCGTAATTTTAAAAAATGGTTTAATATAAAAAAAAAATTAAAAAATTCAATATAACAATGTTATACTTTGGAAAATTATTTAAATTTATAGTTAAACTGCTTAGTCAATGGAATTAATATGAAATCAATAACAAAATCATTGCTATAGACCTGCTTTGGGAGGGACTAATAATAATATACTAAAGGAAAAATATTATACTAAAGGAAAAATATTATACTAATTTAAACTTCCTTTAATATATACACTTAAATTATTATATAGAAAAATATCAAATAAATTTACACTTATATTGAAATACTATAAATATAATAAAATATTGTTATCTCCCTTTTTATTTATCTATAAATTCAATATATGTTATATAATAAGATTTTAAAATTTTGATTCTAACCTATAATATAATGAACAAATAGTAGGTTATGAGACAATCTCAAACATATCTATGTAATTAGTTGACATGTGTTCCTCCATTAACATAGCCATCACTGTACTAGTTCGAAAATCTATCAGATTGCTCCATTAACATCCCTGTGACTATACTAGTTTGAACATCTATCGGATTGGGATTTAGATGGGACATATATTGCCACTGTATCTATACACAGGTTCCTGTTGTCTAAATATTTTCCTTTATTGGCCGAATCGAATTTGGAGTCAGTGTAATAAAGGTGGGGAGGGAAGGCCCATCGAAAACTTTGCAATAAGGGGTTAAAGTTCTTGATCAATCATAATTTTTAAAAATTGTTTAATTTAAAAAAAAAAAATTCAATATAACAATGTTATACTTTGGAAAATTCGTTTAAATTTATAATCAAACTACTTAGTCAATGAAATTAATGTCAAATCAATAGCAAACTCACTCCTATAGTCCTGCTTTGGAAGGGACTAATAAAAGCCAAGTATTCGTAACTACCAATTTACAACTAGATTAAGATAAGTTTTACCACCTTCACACTAAAATATTAAAAATAAAAAAAATAAAATTATAGATCAATTTCAATTTTTAAAAATTTCTTTAAATTTTCTCGCTAAAGTCAAATTTACGGGTTCTGGGTTGAAGATAACGAAATGTGTTAACAAATAACTTGGAATTTAACTAAAGTAGGGTAATCTTAATCAATATTTACCCAATTTCATCTGTGTGGACGTGGAAAAAAGCAAGGCGCGTCTGTCTGTAGAATAATCTGTCTGACAACTTTCTGTGTTTTTCAAGCCATATTTCCCTTTTTTTCGCATTTTTACGCTAATTTCGATGCTCAGATGCCCTTTAACATCTAAATTTTTTTCATGCCTGCAATTCTGCTTGGTTATCCATATTCTGCAATTAAATTTGACCTAGAGTGAATTTTTTTGGGATAAGATTTGAGCCAGTTGAACATTTTTGGGGTCAATTTTTGAACTCATTTGAGGGGTTTTCAAGCATCCGAGCTAGAGCCTCAAATTCAATCTCGGGACACAAACATTTAATATTGTTTGACTCTGTTCATTTAACTGTGGAGCTCCAAAAATGGGCGAAATGTTGGGCGAAATGATGGACGGAGAGTCTTAAAATCGATCTGGACAAAGTCTTGCAAATAATGACAGGCAATGCCTTAAATGCATTGGTGACTATCTGGCTGTAAAATTTAGTTGGAGAGACGATGGAAAAAATGTCGGTGCACTCGAGGATGGATGAATATATTTCGAGTTTAAAGAATTGAAGGTATTTTGAAGCTTGCTAGGGGCAATTGTTTAGGTGAGAGGAGCTATTTTAGGAAGCTTTAAGGGTTTTCTGATAATCTAGTTGCAAAATGTTGTCCGCAAGCATGGCGACTTTGGGTCGTCGAAGTGTAATGGAGCAAATGTTGGAGGAAGTTAAGAGACATGATGAAATTCCTAAAGATATTCCTCCAAAGCTGCCTTCTAGACCGACATCGAAGGCTCAGCTCCTGTTGAACATCAAAATGAGAATTTTTTTATCTCCATCTATCAATTAGAGTTCTGAAGCATTCGACATCAATAAAAATAAGCTTGTGGTTTCGACAGGGTTTGTAGGGTTTATTTCGAGCGAGAGTAGGGTTTCATCTAGCTTAAAGACCAATGAGAGTAGAATTTCGGTAGAGTCAGTTGAGTTTATGTTGAGTGAGACCATGGTTTCAGTAGAGTCCAACGTTGAAGACAAGGAAATTCTTGTTCAAAGGCTCTGTAAACGCACATAGGCCGAGAGTGCGGAATGTTTTGGTTTAGGCAATGGGTTTTCAATGGAGAAAACGTCGGAGAAGAATCATAATGGAGTGGGAGAGTTCAATGTTTTGTTTGTGGTGGTGTGGAGATGCGGGCATAGAGATTGATGGAAAAATCTGAGTTCAGTGAGCTTCGGTATTATATTTCTCTTGATTCTCCTTTCAAAAATGTTGATTCCAACTGCAAAAGCAAAGACAGGGATTTGCATTCAAATATTTCAGTTGCAGAACGAGAAAGCATGGAATGGAAGGATGCTAACAGTTGCGACCTTTATTAGCCGAATCGAATTTGGAGTCAGTGTAATAATGGTGGGGAGGAATGCCCGCCGACAATTCTGCAATAAGGGATTAAATTTATTGACCAATCATAATTTAAAAAATTTGTTTAATTTAAAAAAATAAATTAAAAAATTCAATATAACAATGTTATAATTTGGAAAATTGGTTTAAATTTATAGTCAAACTGCTTAGTCAATGAAATTAATGTCAAATCAATAACAAACTCATTGCTATAGTCTTGCTTTAATAGGGACTAATAATATTAAACTTAAATTAAACTTGATCTTAAACATAAATTTTATAGAGTTATCATAATAGATTCAAACATTTTTTTTCTTCATTAACATGATGACCGTCTACTTTTCATACATATAATTCATCATCTAAATTAACATGAAAAAACATAGCATTAGTACTTGTTGATTTATAATACAAAAAAAATATCATATAACATGAGAAAACCCTAATTTAAAACAGTCAAATCACTTATCTTATTGAATAATCTTTTATAATCATACACTATCTCCTTAAACTCGACTTCTTCTCAATTCCTCATAAGTAGGAAAGACAAATAATACTATAAATTATATATCGATAGTATGATCATAATCCCCTTCCATACCACATCTTCCATGTTTATATGTAGAAGTAGAAGGTGAGCTTAAACATTAAGCTTAACCACTAAGGGAAGGATTAATTGGTATAATCAGCCTCGATCTCTCTTCTATGTTTATTTTTTTAAAATAAAATGAGTTCTATATAGGGATCACATATTTCATCAGTTTAATAAATCTTGAGCTCTCTTCAATGTTTATTTTACAATAAAATGAGTTTTCTATAAGAATTACATATCTCATCACGAAACACTCAATATCCTCTTAACAATTTTTTTATGTTTAATTTAATAAAATTGTACTAACATTTTATAGGTTTTTGTTTTGAAACATTGTTTTTTTTTCTTTGTTTTATATACTTTAACAAGTTTAGATGTTAATAGGTTTAGCTTGCATCAAATTCTTTGTAGTAAATATTTCAATTGCAGTTTTTTCTTAATGATGGAATTGTTTGATTTGGAATTTTTTTTGTTTATTTTTTATTTTTTCTGAAACTACTTATATTGGGACCACGTTTCAACTTTTATTTGGACTATTTATTCTCATTATGTTTTTTATTTATTGGGATTATGTTTTTTATTTATTGGGATTATTTAAATTGTCACCTTATTAATCAACTCCTATTTCATCTTCTTGAAGCATATCGTCTTTTGATTCTTCTTCATTTTATTTATTTTCTTATGTTGTATCAATTATTGTTGGATGCTTTTCGTCAAAAAAAAAAAAAAAAATATTTATTGGTTGCTTTTACAATTTTATTAGTGTCTTTGATTACAATCTTATATTATTCATTTTTTTTTTCTTTATTAAACTTTAATTCATGATATGTTGCTATTTGATTTTTCTCCATTTTATTTATTTTCTTATGTTGTATTAACTATTGCTAATGCCTTTCATCAACTTCTTATTTATTGGTTGCTTTTATAACTTTATTAACTTCTTTCACTGCAATTTTATATTATTATTAAATTTTAATTCATGGTATGTTGCTATGATATTTTCATAATTCTTATAACATGATTCTTAGTGGATATGGTCAATATTTTTTTTACTTTTATTTATTATTGATATTGAGCATTAATTACTAGGTTTATTATTCAATGACCATTTCTACATGCTTCACTTGAAAAATGTTGTGATTAGACTTCATGTATCCACCCAATTGATTCTTTGGTTCTTTTGTCTTAGATGCCATGTATATGATTGGGTCCTTTGCTATCAAGTTTCATCTTTCATATATTGGAGAAATCTTTCTCATATAGTATGTGTATTCTATGATAGCATGTTCAACGTTTCATCTTGATAATCATGTCAATAAATTTCATCAAGTATTAGATATGATTATTCTCTTTGATGGAGAACATAAAACTCTTATTCTATTACATAAGATTAATATTTAACATGTTTTTTAATTCTTTCATTTTCTTTTCTTGTCTTCATCTTCAATTTATCTAATTCAAAACATAGTTGGAGATGACCATAGTTATCATAACATATATATTTTTATATGTGTTATCAGGTTACTCCATCTAAACCATATGCTAGTTCATATGATAAAAAATATTGTCCCTCTCATTAGATACATTGTTAGGATATTTGTTGTTACATTGTGAGGGTCCACATGACCCATAACTTTCTTTGTCAATTTCCTTAGTGTATTTTCACATAAGCAATTCTTACTAGAGGTGCTTGATTACATCCCATCCAAATACATAATTATCATGATGAAGTTGATGTCTTATGTCGTTCCTTGAGCCTTTTCCTTAATAGAATTCAATAATCACTCATTCGACTTGACTTGTTGATGTGTCTATTGGTTAAATATGGTTCTTCGTGCCTACACCATAATGCTTTCTATCGGGGCCAAAAGTTATGCACCATCGATGGCTTCTTCCAAGATTCTTCAACTAATGATGACCCCTTGTTTTAGTAATTAGTCCAAACTAGGGGTCACCTCCCATTAATATAATAGGAGGTTGTATCATAGTTGATTCATGTCACTATAGTCCTCAAATCACTAGTTGAGTTTATATTTCCACCTCACATAGTTGTGATTCCGTGTCGCAGTTGTGTCATATTAGCATTATATATGCATCATATTTACAATGCTCAAAATTTAATAAAAAAAAGTAGATATTTTTATTTTGCGTTGTGTTTGCATCATTGTTGCATTCTTCATGCATAATATCTACATCTATTACATCATTTCTACATCATTTCTTTTCGAAATAACATCTCCTTCATAGATATATATCATCATATTATCTTTGTAATCGTATATTTTATTAAAAAAATTACATTTATGAAATTGTTGTCATATTTTCACATAATTTCGACGCCATTCTTCCAAGGAGTTCAAACTAATCATTGATAAGAGTTAGTCTATATAACTTGATGTCAAGAATCACAAGGGAGGAGAGGATGATTATAAGAAGGGTCATGATAAAGGGGGTGATATAAAGGGAATGATAGGAGTTGATGTGATTGATCATAAGGTAATTGTGGGTGAAATAATATTGAAGATGAGGTTGTAGAAATAAATTCATTACTTATTGTTATCATAGTTTTGATTATCAATTCGACACGAACAAAATGTATATACCATAGCAGGGGATAATACATGCATTTATATGAAATTACATTATTCTAATATTGCATAGAGGATGTTCAAAAGAAGTTGATGGATGATTTTGTGGCAATGGGGTGCCCATGAATGTGCTCATGCAGGAACACATGTGTGTTCTTCAAAATGCACGAGTTTTCTTCTTTATATAGCCTTGGCACTCAAACCATCGCACATGTTGCCATGTAGCTTCTTAACTTAGATTTTTAGGAACACACATATGTAAAGACAACATGCATGTTCCAAAGCACGCTTGTGTTCCTGTGTATGTTAATAAGAAAATATTGATGTCAATTTTATTGTTACACAATTGTGCATTGTGTTTTTTGAGGTGGAGTTATTTGAGGAGGAATTGGAGTAGCCTTTGAGTGACAATAGGATGCTAATTTTGATTTATTGCTTGATTGGTCACTAAAACTTATTTTTTTGTATTTTTTTTTTAATTATAAAAACAAACAAAACTATATTTATTCCTGTTTAAATGCAACTTATAAATCACATGGAACCTACACCTCAAGAAACCTAAACCCACCATCAATGAATGAATATAGATTGAACCCTAACCCACAACGAGTAGACCCGAAACTTTGAAATTGATGGAAGGCTTCAGTCATTAAGAACCCTAATATAAGATACAAGAAACACTAGAGATCCCTTATTCCTTTCACTCACCATATCATTGGAGACCATTGTTTTTTTCATTACTAATGCACAAGGCTAGTTATCTCATATTTCTTATTATAGGGTGAGGATGCTTGAGTATTAGAGGTTGGGTTTAGATAGAAACCAAGTTAGAGATATAAAACTTTGAAAAAAAAATGTAATTCCCTTGTTTATTGACCATAGAACTAGAACATAGCCTGGACTAGTGAAAATAAAGACATTTTCATGGACTGGTGCACCTACGAACCTATTGTAAACGACTGCATGGATAGGTGGTTCGTGGTGTTTGAAAAAATTCCCTACAATAATTGGGATTTGAAATTGTATTGCCTTAAAAAATCATAGGTTGAATTTATTTTAGGTCACTATGTCAACTGCTTTGACATTAGTGAATTATAGGGATTGGGTCATGGGTCTGCAGCAGATCAAGAAAATAAAAAAGATAAACCATTGAGAGGGCCTCACCCTCCTAGGTGGAGGCCTAACCCCCTTGCCCAACATCCTCCCACTTTAGAAAATAATATCCACACTCAAACCTCCATTTTTGTAATGATCCTAAACCATTATGCAAGGATCATCACGGTTTTGGTGTCTTTTAAAAAAATTTCCGAGTGAGGTATTTCGTCAAACACTTTGCTGGTCTACTTATTTACTTGTGTTTACTTGTTGAATGGCCTCTTGATTTAGGTCTTAGGGTTTACTGGTGTGTTTATATGTCTGCATGCAACAAATAACAAGAAGAGACAACCATGGAACATACCTCAACCATATGCAATATTATAGACAAGCCAAAACATATCAAACATCTTTTATTCAGAAAATAGAGGAACCTACTACAATGAAGATGCTGATCTGGAATGCTCAATAGATGGCCAAGAAGATAAACAATAGAGCTACTAAAAAATTCTCCCCACAATACAAAATAAGCCTCCAAAGGCTGGATAAGAGATGAAGATCAATACCAAGTAGATCTGGGCCAAGTGTCAAACCCCCACTAGAAGATGCCACGTCCTGCCAGAATGATGAAGCTCCTCAACAATTCGGCCCTGGTGCTAAAGATGTCCAATCACCTCAAGAAAGATGCCAAACAGTAGATCGCGTGATGGCAAGAACAACCCAGGTGCCTGAATCTCCAAGATACCTCTCACACACTATAGATCTGAAACCCTCCACTGAATGGTGCACCCCCTTAGATGCCTGAAACCATAGATAATTTGACCAAGGTGA
>JASDQU010240765.1:190896-201742 GCA_032191745.1 Picea mariana
GGGCCACATGTCCTCATACTATTCGCCAACAACGGACACGTGTCAACTCCTCATTCGCCACTGTCAACCATCCATTACTTGCCATGTCACCTTGGTACATTCATACGGTCCTGCCACGTCAGACCGTACGGACTGTACGGACAGGTATAGTCAGCATAAAAAAATTTCCCTGTTTGGCTCAGCGAACAGATCGCGATATCTTCTCCATACAGACTCTGTTTGAGAAAGTAAATATACCGCCAAAATCAGGAAGACGAGACGGACGCAGTGGCACTATTTTCATCGCATTCCGAGCACTTTGAAAATTGAGCAAAAATTTGACCCCTGGTCCAGATTTTGATCATAAGCCTAAGCCTTAATACGTCTTCCCCTAACCACTAGGCCGCGGGTACCACTTGGTACATATCGCCTGTTTTATTACTTAAGAAGTGTATCTACCCAGCCATTGAGGAGGAAGGGGCATGGAACGTACGACCTGTCAGGCATGATTTTTTAGGCGAGGACAGTCGTTATTGTAGGTTGCAGAGGGCATGAAAATCGAGAGAGAATTCTTCTTGGGTCTGGGAGTGCTAGAGTTGGATCGAGGCGTGGAGACAATCATTTTTGGGTAATTCAATGCCACGAATTTAGTGGTGTTGTATATTTTCTTATCTGAGCATTATTTCTGCAACTTGATTTTAGCATGAGGTATACTTATGTATTTTTCTGAATTCTTTTGTTGAGATAATGAAATAGCCTACCCATTTGAGAGCAGGACCCGAAGACATAGTCCACCAGGGACAAACTTCGCTATCAAGTTTTTGTGTTCATATTTGATGCTTATGTATCTTCATTTTTGAGTTTTCTCTTCTTTAGTGGTGCACTTTAATTTATGCTCATTTAATGCAATTCTTTATAAGTCACGATGAAAATATCTCGGATCATCAGGCCATGGAGAGTTTCTCGCAGATTTGATTTGCAGTAGATAGTGTTTTTTGAAATCGTGTGGAAGTCCTCTTCTGTGGAAGTCGAAGTGCATGAGCTCGTGTGAAGTCTAAGAAAGTGTGTTATCAAAGCAAGTATATAGGATCGTCACTGTCCTGGAGGAGTCACCCGAAATTTGATATAGCTAGCATTGGAGAGTGTTTGTTAAACCTGTTGTGTGGAGTGTGAGATGCTGCTTTAGCCACTACAGAAAGAGATCCCTCTGTGGAACTTTGGGTGAAGAAGGATTATTGTTGTGTAAGCATGGAGGTGTTATAGCGAAGTGAGGTGTACGGGCACATTACGTCGGACTCACACAACCTCCTATTTGAGTGAAAAAAGTTAGATTGAGTGGTGATTTAACAAGTATTGTTATTGATATGTTTTATTTGAAGGTATGCATAGTTATGTCATTCAAGATTCCCTTAATGGTATATGTGGTTATGTGTATCATGGTGAATAATGAAATAATGTTAGTGGGCTTTGGATTTATGATAATGTGTGTGTCGTTTTCTATACATGATTGAAATGTTATAGGGGGTGCATGATCAGTTGTACCCGACACCCCAGTTTTTTGGTCCAAGTTGTATTGCCTTGTAATAGGCAAGTTAGTTCCCCATGTTTGTTGTTGTAAGCCCTTCTATTCAAGCATTCACACATAGTTATCATCTTATGCTTATAGAGGATGTAGAGTCAGAGAAATTGAGTCTTTGATTAAGGGTGGAATGTGAGATGGATTTATCTTAGAATGTGATGGATCAAGTTATGATTAAGAGAGAGTTTAACATTGATGAACCATGTAGTTGAAAAGCATTCCTAGAGGACCGGTGGTTACAACGAATGATGACCCATGCATTCTGGTAGATGGATTGTTTTTTATATGGACGTCAATAATCAGATGCAGGTACAAGAGGAAGCAGAAGAAAGTTTGAAAGATTGAAGGCCTAACAATGATGAAGATATGACGACATAGATATTTAGATAAGTATTCATTAAGGGAGAGTGTTGGAATATATATTCCTACTTATCTAATATCCTTGCTAATGTATTGAGAAGTAGAATCAATCTCTATGTGATTTGTGTGTTCTTATTCTTAGGAGGTTGTTTGAGAGTTGGATTTGAGAGATCCTTGTTTGGTGTGTTGTTGAGATATTCCCTGAACCCATCCTTCTGTATTTGGAATAAGTTAGAAGTGATAACATCCTATGCACTCTATATAATAGAGTCCAAATGTATTGTAAATATAATTATTCAGTAATTCATTATTTTTGTGTAGTATACTCTACTCTCCAGTTTTAATACTCTACTCTCCCATTTTAATACTTAGAACGAAGCTACTTTCAGGGACCAATGTTCAAAGATTGAAGACAAATCAAACATTGAAGACGCAATGCAGAGGCTTTCAATACATAACAAACGGATGTCGGTTGGCACGCTTAGCAGATTGGATTTTTGATCATGTCAGTACTTGGTGATAAGAATATGTCACATAAGATATTGTAACTTCTCATTTATAGATCCAAATATGTGGATATGTCAATGTAATGGCATATGTTAGATTTTAAATTTTAAAAATATAAAGTTTGCAAAATGTTCTCCCACCATGCTAATTTGCATCAATCTTTAAAATGATTTTCAAAAGAAGATCCACATGAAAAGCTACACGTATTTGAACTACTACAGAGTATTGATCGATTTTAAACTTTAAAAATGTGCACCTATTTTTATGTACATATATGGAAATATGCTAATAAAATGAGGGTGTTGGCATTAATCATTCATTAGGCGGGTACCAGCATATAGAGACTATTATCAAAGGTTGTAGGCTAAATATTCTACGAAATGCATATTTTTTCCAGGGATATTTACCCGAAATCTGGCGAGAAATTGTTGGATTTGTATATTTAAGTGATTATTTCTGTAGAATTTGAGTGCTTTTTTCAGCACGTTGAATCCATTTCTGCACTCAAAAATGAATTATGAACAATAAAAAATAGTGATATGTGTAAATTATATCATCGAATTCCGGTAAAAAAAACCATTTCATAGAACAACTATCCAACGCCTTGTTGAAGTGTCAAAATCTCTTTTGCAAAGATCGTCCATGCCAAAAATTAAAAGAATGAAGCAAACCTTTGAAAAGAAAAGGCGAATATGAATAAAAGGGATTGAGCTTATAGTCTTCAAAGTAAAAATACATAAAATTCAGTGGCATATGCATTTACATCATCCAACTCTTTTATGTAAAATGGGAACACCTCAATTGCATGCAGATGAGAAAATATCCCACTTATTTTTTTTTTCCCCTCAACCTCTAAATTACGAGCATAGGAACATCATGCCTGGTTGGAATGGTGTCTGAACAAAACTAGTAACATGATTATTGAAAGGCCATGGAAGTGAAAAGAATCCCTTGAATGTATGAGACTGACCTTTAAATAACCTAGATGATCTCTATCTTTAATATATATCCATTTTTCAATTGTCAACTAATTTATAACATACACCCAACACACCCAAAATTCTCTTACAAGTGGTGCCATCTGTGTCAATTTTTTTATCTCTCTCGTGAACTTGAAAAACGTGATGCTAAGTTTTCAGCATGTATTAACCTCACTATTTCCAGCTGCGAAACTAACTCTTCCACTTGTTGATCAACTGTTGCCACATTTGTCCTTCCTTATGCATTGCGTTGGGTTTTCAATTTGTTATTTAAATGATAGGTTTATTTTCTGCATATACAGTTTTTGAATGTATGTTTTGTTTGAGAAAGTCTCTTTGTGTATTGTTATAGAGGCCTTTCTTTGGCACATTGTGGATCGGAGGATTCTTGGTTTCCCTTTATTTATTTACAATCTATAACATAGGTACTCTGTATATCTTTTATTTTTAGAAATAAAGCATAAGACAATAGTTTTTAGAAACATAGAAATTTTACTATTTGCACCTGTAGTTCTATTGTTGGTGATCAAATTTATGTCAATACTATCATTTTTGTTTACTGGTTTATTAGGATCTGCATTTTCTGGGTGTGACTCTTTTGTGAGCACATAATTCCTTTTGTCAGATTCTTTCATTTGGTATCAGAGCATAGGTTGATTAAAATGTTTTTTTTTAACGAGAAATGGCCCAGAATTATAATGTTGTACAGTATCAGATTCTTCTGTTTGGTGGGGAAAACTATGAGTATTGGGGTGTGAAGATGAGAACATTGCTCATCACACAAGATTTATGAGTTCTTGTTTCTGTAGGTTACCCAGAGCCAGCTGATCAGGCTGCCTACAATGTTGTCTTTGTTGATCAAAAGGAAGAGTTGAAGGAGAACATGAAAAAGGATGCCAAAGCTTTGTTCATCCTTCAAACTGGAGTTGACATCACAGTTTTTCCTAAGTTTGCAGAATTTAGTAAGTCTCGTGATGCTTGGGAAAACTTGGAGAAGGCATACAAGGGATCCATAAAGGTAAAAGTTGTCAAGCTCCAAATGCTAAGAAGAGATTTTGAATCTCTTTCTATGAAAGAAAACGAAAGAGTTGAATCTTTTATTACTAGAGTTCAAAATATTGTGAATTCTATTCATGCTCATGGTGAATCTCTTGAGGATGGGAGGATTGTTGAAAACATTTTGAGAAGTCTTCCTAAAAAAATTGATCCAGCCACTATTGCTATATAGGAGGAAAGGGATTTATCACAACTAACTCTTGTTGATCTATTTGGAAGCCTTCAAGTACATGAAGAAAGGTTGAAAAAGAATGAGGAACCTCTACATCAAGCTTTCCAAAGCAAGTTCAAGGTTGATGACAAGAAGAAACAATATTCTAATACCATGAATGATACTTCTACTTTTTCTTCATCATCAAATAGAGGAGGTAGAGGTTGTGGAAGAGCCCAAGGAAGAGGAGGTCGTGGTAGAGGAAGAATCAACAGCCTTGGGAGAGGTAACTTTCATTGCAACTATTGTAATAAAGATGGTCACCTTGAAAGCTATGGTTTTAAGAATAAAAGAGACACCTCTCAAGCAAATTTTAGTAAAGATGAAGTTGAGAACTCTCAAACTTTGTTTCTCACATGTAACAATTTTGATGCCAGAGATGATTTTGTATGGTATTTAGATAGTGGCTGCTCAAATCATATGACAGGAAACAGAAACCTGATTGTGAAGTTGGATGAGAGTGTGAAGGGAAAAGTAAACTTTGGCAATGATAATGAGGCAAAAGTAAGGGGAAAAGGTACCCTTGCCATAAAATTTAAAAATGGAAGTATTATGTGTATACATGATACTTTGTTTGTTCCAAGTTTAAAACATAACTTGATTAGCATAGGGCACCTAAATTCTAAAAACTACAAGATTGTTTTTGAAGGAAAGTTTTGTAAGATTTTTAACAGCAAAGGCCTTGTTGCCAAAGTTCCTATGATAGATAATAGGATGTTTTTGTTAAGTATGGAACCAAAAGTAGATTTATTGAAGGCTTCGGTTGATGATTCTTGGTTATGGCACAAAAGTTTTGGGGACCTTAATTTTGGATCTCTTTCTTTCATGCAAAAGAATAATTTTGTAAAAGGTTTTTCTTCATTCATAGAACCAGATAATAAGATATGTGAAGGTTGTGGAATAGGAAAGAAACATAGAGACATATTTCCCCAACATCATTTTAGAGAAAGTGAACCTTTGGCCTTAGTACATGTAGATATTTGTGGCCCCATGCAGACCTTATCTCTTGGAAAGAATATGTATTTTATTCTCTTTGTAGATGATTTTTCAAGTATGTCTTGGGTCTATTTGTTAAGTGAGAAGTCTCAAGCTTTTAGTTGCTTTCAAAAATTTAAAGCACTTGTTGAGACACAATCAAGATACTATTTGAAAGTCTTGAGAACTGATCGAGGTGGAGAATTCACCTCTGATGAATTCAAATAATTTTTCAATTTACCTGGCATCAAGAAGGAGTTAACTACTGCATATACTCCTCAACAAAATGGAGTAGTAGAGAGAAAAAACAAAACAATTGTAGAGATGGGTAGACGTATGTTAAAAGAAAAGAGTTTGTCAAATATGTATTGGGAAGATGTAGTCCATACAGTTGCATATATCCTCAACATAAGTCCTACAAAGATGGTAAAACATTCTACTCCTTATGAAGCTTGGTTTTTTAGAAAACCAACTATTTCTCATCTGAAATTTTTTGGGTTTGCATGCTTTGTTCACATTCCTGCAAAAACAAAGACATAAATTAGTTGGAAAATCAATGAAATGTATTTTCATTGGATATTCATAAGAAATCAAGGCTTATAGGTGTTTTGATACACTTATTAATAAACTTTATATTAGTAGAGATGTTATCTTTGATGAAGGGGGAGTTTATCAGAAGAATGAAGGAGAAGATAAAGAGCTTACCCCACATATCGTTTTTTTTTTTTTTGATAATAATGATCAATATTTTCAGCCCTCTATTGTAAGAAATATAGGCTCACCTTCAAGGATTTCTCCATCAAATTCGTCTTCATCTTCTCCATCAACCGGATCTCAAGTTGATACTCAAACAACACCTCCATCTAGTCCTCCTAGAAAAACAAGAAGTTTGAAAGAGATATATGAGACATCTAGGTATGTTGGTGACAATTTTTCTCTTTTTGCTTTTGCCCATGTTGAAACTTTTAATTTTAAATAATCTTCCACTGATGAACCATGGGTGCAAGCCATGGAAGATGAGATTTCACAGATTCAAAAAAATGATACATGGGAGCTTGTTGATCTTCCTCAAGGGAAATCCACTATTGGGGTAAAGTGGATTTACAAGCTAAAATTTAATATGGATGGGAGTATTTCAAAGTATAAGGCACGTTTAGTTGAAAAAGGATATGTTCAACAAGAAGGCATTGAATATGAGGAAACGTTTGCTCCTGTAGAAAGACTTGAAATAGTAAGAACTTTTCTTTCCATTGCATGTCAGTTAAAGTTGACAGTTTATCAGATGGATGCCAAATCTGCTTTCTTAAATGGATATTTGAAGGAAGAAGTTTATTTTGAACAACCTCAAGGTTTCATTGTTAAAGGTAAAGAAGATAAGGTTTATAGACTTAAAAAGGTTCTTTATGGTCTTAAACAAGCCCCTAGATCTTGGTACTCTAGAATTGATAACTATCTTCATGATCATGGCTTTGATAAATGTCCTTCTAAAAGTACCTTGTACAAAAGGGCTGTGGGATCAGATTTCATCATTGTTTTCTTATATTTATATGACTTAATTTTTTTGAGCACCTCTCCCTCACTTGTGAAGGAGTTTAAAGAGACAATGAAATCTGAATTTGAGATGTCTAATTTAGGAGAAATGCAATATTTTTTGTGTATGCAAATCAAACAAATAGTTGCAGGTATATCCATTAGTCAATCCAAATATGTTGAAGACTTTTTGAAGAGGTTTAACATCCAAGGTTGTAAACCTGTGAGTACTCCCTTGTCTGTTGGGAGTAAACTGATGAAGGAAGATGGAACTCCACTTTGTAATTCCACTCTTTATAGATCTTTGATTGAGAGTCTTATGTATCTGATGACCACTAGACCAAACATCATGTTTGTTGTAAGTCTGGTTGCTAGGTTGATGCATCAACCTCATGCGACTCATTGGCGGGAAGCCAAAATAATTCTCAGATATGTAAGTGGTACAAAATATTTTGGATTGTTTTATAGTGCTACTAATGATTCCAATGTTGTAGCATACACAGATGCAGATTGGATAGGTTTCTTAGATGACCGAAAGAGCACTTCAAGATATGCTTTTCTCTTTGGAGGAAATCTTGTTTCTTGGAGCAACAAAAAACAACTTATTGTTTCTTTATCCACTGCTGAAGCAGAGTATATTGCAACGTCATCAACATGTACACAAGTTATCTGGATGGAAATATTGTTTGAAGGCTTGGGAATGAAAGTCAATAATCCAATCAAAGTCTATTGTGACAATCAAAGCACTATCTCCATGAAAAAGAATCGTGTATATCATAGCAAGAGAAAACGTATTGACATTCGACATCACTTCATTAGAGAGCTTGTCCAACAAGAATTTATCTCTTTTGAATTTTGTAAATATGAATATCATCTTGCCGACATTTTTACTAAGGATCTTCCAAAGGATCAATTGGAGAAACTCATATCATTGTTGGGAATCCAAAAACTTGACATCGAGGGGGAGACTGAAAAATGTGATGCTAAGTTTTTGGCATGCATTAACCTCACTATTTCTAGCTATGAAACTAACCCTGCCACTTGTTGATCAACTGTTGCCATGTTTGTCCTTCCTTATCCGATGCATTGGGTTTTTAGTTTGTTATTTAAATGATAGGTTTATTTTCTGCATATATAGTTTTTGAATGTATGTTTTGTTTGAGAAAGTCTCTCTGTGTATTGCTGTAGAGGCCTTTCTTTGGCACCTTGTGGATCAGAGGATGCTTTGTTTCCCTTTGTTTATTTACAGTCTGTAACAGAGGTACTCTGTATCTCTTTTATTTTTAGAAATAAAGCATAAGACAATAGTTTTCAAAAACAAAGCAATTTTACTATTTGCACCTGCAGCTCTATTGTTGGTGGTCAAATATTTGTCAATACTATCATTTTTGTTTACTGGTTTTTTAGGATCTGCATTTTCTGGGTGTGACTCTTTTGTTAGCACATAATTCCTTTTGTTGGATTATTTCATAACCTTTGTCCCAACGCTCTCTCCATTCCATGAACTACATTATAAATTGAATCTTGATCTTTACAAATGCTTACAAAAAAATAAATTTTCACTATTCATGAGTATGAATTTGCTTAGTCAGGCCTAGAGAAAAGTGAGCAGGCAGAGGAAAAACAAAATGAATTGCATTTAAAAAAAAATATTATAAAATCTTGCACTTGTAAAGAGAAAAGATGAGACCACTGCCATATGCAGATATCCATGTGGCAAGCTCGAATCAAGGTAAGGTGAGGGTGCTCTAGCAAATTTAAGTTTTTTGTTTGTAGATTCTGTTGCTAATTGCTTCAAGAGGAAGGGCCTCCATTGTAGCAAACTTCACTTTTTGGTTTCTAAATTGGGTTTCTAATCCCTTCAATAAGAAGGTCCTCCCATGTTGTTTTCCAGACTAAGACTTAGTAGTAGAGTACCATTGCCAATTTCATTGATGGAGAATGATCGTTCATTCATGTACTCCAAATTTGGCCTTCCTTTACACCATTTGGCAACCACATGTATGTAAACGACTAGATTATGCGCTTATACAACAACTTCTCTGCAACTCTCTAACAATCACATTAAAATAAAAATATATTTTGATATTAAATTATGTAATAATAATAATAATAATGTAATTTTTAGACACTAAATTGGTGTATGAGACTAAGGCTTAAGAACTAAATTTATTTATTTTAATTTTTAATTTTACCACTATAATATTCCAATTTATTTTTACTTAAATTTTCAAGTGCCTTGTTTTGGTTTTGTGATATTTTTTTTGACATTATGTTATGTTAAATTATAATTTAAATATAATCTAAATATTTATACAATTATATATATATAATTGTATTTATGGGAATGAAAAGTTGTTAAATTAAACTTAACTAGGTGAAAGAGTTAAAGTTGCAAGGTCAATAGTGGTGGTTTCAAGCATATGGTCTTGGTAGCTCGTGGTTTTAGAGCTTGTGGATTAGATGTAATGAAAGTATTTAAAGGGCTAGTGATACTCCATTGTAATGTGCTAAGAGTTGAGTAGTGAAAGATCACTTGGTTGGTATCAAAGCTATGGTCGAGGATGATGAAAAGAAAGACACCACTGATAGAATACAGAGCTAGAGTTTAAATCCCTAGGGGACATTGAAGGCCACCATAGACTTAAAGAGTAGAGGAAAAGCCACATGTGGAGAGGTCGAGTTGATCGCAAGACGACACATGTTTTGGAATCCCAAGAGAGTCTCAACCACTCGACCACTAGAATGTGCATGTAGAGGGTCTTTTCAAAGATTTGCAGGATTTGAAGAGCATCTAATGTAACGACTCTTTGCATCATTTTTTTTTTTAATTCTACATTTGCAATATTAATTATATAGTTATAATCATGAATTGTTCTTATAAGACTCTTATTTAAATTTTGTTCACACCTGGTTATCTAATTTATATTTTTTTACTCATCATGGTACTTTCATGACAGGGTAATCTTCCCAGGTACTTGTATTGGAAGTCCCCGACACTTAAAACAATATCTCTTCATTTCCTAAATGACATTATAACATTTTTTCATTCACTCATTGGATTAACATTAGATATCAGTGGTTAAATTCTTAAACCAACTCATTCATAATCATACTCCAATGATAGAGGATAATATACATATATACTTATGTATATACATAACACATTAATGACCAATATTTATACATAATACATTAATGGCCAATATATGCATGTATGTGCAAGCTAATGATGGTCTATCATGACCTGTTAGTGGAAATGAAAACATGGAAATGTTAACTTGGAGGGATTATTCAAGGTACTTTTACAATGAATTTGAATATTGTGTAAGAATATGAAAAGTAGGAAATTGAAAGGTACTTTTATTCATAGAAATTATGAATAACTTTGTGAAATTTGATTTTTTCTAACAATGGTATGCTATTTTTCCAACACAATATAAGGTATATGTCTTTGTTCATGTAGGTGTATAATTGTAGAGAACCCATTGTCGTAGTGCGGTGTATTTTTTGGAAATTTATAATATTAATTTATATCTTTTTTAAATTATCAAAGTCAATATATCCTTGAAATTACAAGGCCTTTTGTTTGTTCAAGTTAAGAGTTAAGCCTACAAAAATTTATAGCAGAAATAAGAGAGGTATGTATTCTAGGATTTTAATATATGT
>JASDQU010240765.1:201762-212351 GCA_032191745.1 Picea mariana
TAGTGCGGTGTATTTTTTGGAAATTTATAATATTAATTTATATCTTTTTTAAATTATCAAAGTCAATATATCCTTGAAATTACAAGGCCTTTTGTTTGTTCAAGTTAAGAGTTAAGCCTACAAAAATTTATAGCAGAAATAAGAGAGGTATGTATTCTAGGATTTTAATATATGTGAATACAAAAATAGATTAAAAATATTAATTTAAAAAAAACAACTACATATTTGGAATCTACATAGTTAACTCTATCTATGTATATAGTTTTGTATAGCTAGGTATGTATTCTAGGATTTTAATATATGTGAATACAAAAATATATTAAAAATAGTAAAAAATATTAGTTAAAAAAAAAACTACATATTTGGAATCTACATAGTTCACTCTATTTATGTATATAGTTTTGTCAACATCTGAATTATGTAGCCTATAGAAAAATAATGTAAAAAATAGAGATATAAAGAGGTATTTACAAAATTGGATATTTTTATCAGTTTGCAGACCTAACCACTAGGTTTTTCATTCTGAACGTAAATCCGAGGAAACCAAGTTAGCATACACATTGTCAATCCTGCCAAAAAAAAATTGGAATTCAAAAGAACGTGCATGCGTTCTGTTGAGCACTCAACACACCCTAAAAAGGTCTATGTCAAATTTTTAGTTTTTGGGTACCACTTGATCTTTCGCACTGTTTGATTGTGCCTCAGTTGTTTCCTGTGCTTATCATTTATGTTTTCATAATGAGTCGTTTAAAGTCTGCTTGAACATGTGAAAATCATCTCAACTTTAAAAGGGGACTAACATTTACTTAAGGAATCGATAGTCTAAAGTTTTCCCCAAAGTGCTTAGGAAATTCGACATCAGGAAAGATTAAAAGTGACGAAAATTGCTTGAGGAAACCAAAATAGTCGAGCGTTGAATTTCATCGGCGTCGGTAGAAGGAGGTCTCTCGTCTCCACGAATAAGCTTTGCTAAAGATATCGTCAAAGGCCGATCCATTCGACATCGACAAAAAAATGAGAAGAGTAAGCGTCACACAAGTAAAAGAGTGGTATCACTGATTGCCGACTCCCGAAATGTTTTCGACATCGGAGATATACGAAGGTGATAACCCGCAAAGAAAAAACATGCTCGAACTATCCCTGATCGCCGATTCCTGATACCTTTCGGCACTGGAAGTTGTCTCAGGAGGACACCAATGAAAAAATACACAAGGATATCACCAATCCCCAATATGTCCACCAGAGAGACACGATGTGATGAGACGTTTTAGCCCTAAGATATGTTAGGTACAACACACTTTAAATGTTAGTTAATTTGTGGATCGTGCGTTAGTTGCTAATTTGTGCTCAAATCAAAAGAGACCGTTTAAGCCTTCTAATACAATGCATCTCCCTCCGCGCCTCTGTCGTCAACCAAGTTAGAATTTATTTGTAGAGATCCGACGGTAGTTTGTTTTGAATTGCATTCATCACTCGTATTAACTGATTGATACGACTGATAGGATCTCTCACGTTATATTCTTTTGATTCATTGTGTATGAACCTATTTTGCGTGGCAAGGAGTTCAGAGCACACAGAGGAGCAATACTAGCAATCCGAAGAAGGCTTCCAAGGTTCAGTGAGTATTAAACAACAATTTTAGCAAGCATTATAGGTATGTATCGGCTCATGGTGTTTTACACTTCATTTCATATGTTTCCACCCAACGCTACTCTATACACATGTTAAAATACTGTTTTCAATTTCAGGAACGATGCCTCTGAAGAAACCAACAACCAGGAAATCCCCAAGAGCACCAAAGCTGCAAGAACCAGAGGCGGGAGAAGGTTCCTCCCCAACAGTTGCGAAGTAATTGGAATTCACTCCAAAACTAGTGCCCATCATTAAGACAACCACCAAGAAGGCCTTCGTCCAACCCCTGGCCTTTGGAGACACAGAGGCGAACATTGGGGCCAAAACAGTATTCCCTCGTTGGGAAGAATTTTTTAAGAAAATCAAGAAGGAAGAACCCCTCGAGTATACCCCACACAATGATCCTGATACGAGAAGACTCGACGATGAAGTTCTCCCGCATGTCTCCAAGGCCTATTTACACATGGTGGAAAGCAGGACTCTAGTATTTCCCTGCATCGAAATCTTGAAATGGCTTATTGATCACACCAATGCACAGAGGTGTTTAATTAACGATGACAATGGCAGATGCATCAGGGTTTTCCTCCCAGTAGAAGTTCAGAGTTACTACAAATTTAGGGAACCGGAGGAACGTTTAAGCACTGAATTTGTTTTGAGTTTCTATCAGAAGCACGACACCAACAAGATTATCACGTCTTGGTGGAGAGAATATAAAAATTTCACCAACCAGACCTCCAACTGGTGCCCAACGGCTAATCTGAGGAAGCCATATATATATCTGATGGCTCTCCTCTGCAGATTGCATGGGGAGAAATATTGCTCCCTGTTTTCATAGGATTGGACGTCTTTAGCTTATACGGTAGCCATTTTAGGCACGAGCTTCAATTGGGGTGCCATCATCTCCAAACAGATGAGCACTTTCATACGACAAGCCTAGACGCTAAAAGAGGAAGAGGCCCTTTCCTTCTACATGGCCTCATATCTGTTAGGCGTCATCTGCGCCAGGAATGTTGTTTATGAAATGAAATTAAACTTGCACTCCTATGAGCTCCCAGTCCATGTATACTTCAACATCTTATGGGAAAACAGGTACAAGAAATCCTTTTATATTATTTGTGACCAGTTTATTGCATGCATTTATTCCTTGTTGTTCAAGAAAGAGTGCCCAAGGCTGTCGGATGAAGAAAAAAACGTTGTATTGAAAGTAGGTCACTGGTATCTAGATGAGTGAGAGACCTACATCAGGGTTTTCGGTGCCACAAGGCACCCCATATGTTACCCATATATGTCCCCAATCAACTAGTGTTAGGGGAAAATTGTTATCAGACCATTCTGCAAGGCTATAATGCCACTTTAGTAAAATACAAGAAACGAGCCTTCATATCTTATGGGTTTCATTTTGGTTTCTACATGGTCAAGGACACTGCGCAGGCTAAGAAAGAAGGGCTAAGTCAATTAGAATTTTGATTCCAGACTAGTCATTTTCACAAACATGATTCCAAGGGTCTAGTCCTAAAACATTCATCGTAGGTATCATCTTGTTGGCCTTATGCCCATGACCGGTTTGAAGATGAAATTTTCACTGAAAATGCCCAAGACTGGAATGAGGTGGCAGAAAGGATGGTTGATCCTAAAACAACTATATTCAAGGCCATGAGTTGGGAGGAGAAAGCGACGTCCTTGGCGAAAACGGCTCAAGAAATTCTTAGGTCCTGAGAAGGAAGGGTAGCATCTGAACCAGGACAAGCGATGAGCGATCCCCAAGAAGCCATCGAAGTGACAAAAGTTTATCAGGAATCCCTGGTACAAATTAGGGATTCCCCTGAGGTTCAAGTTGTATAGGGGATGGGGGTACTTATGTGGCAGCAGGCCCAACTGCTAATGAAGCGGATGCAGGATAATTTGGACCTCATAATAACACCTAGGCTTCCAACCGATAGCCAAGAAGGAAGCCCGACGGAGCCAAGCGGCCTCGATTTTACAAACCTTGGTAACACCAACGGGTTAAATGACCCTAAATCTACAACATCATCGGTCAATTCACTGGTAGGAGGGACAACTCAACCAGATACAGGAGGGGTGTTAGTAGAAACACGCGTGCCTAATCCTTTAAGCAAGCTTATAACTATCTATAGTGACGATGAAAGCATAGAGTCATCTCACGAAAACCCTGTGCGTGTCCAAGAGGAAAAAGGACCTGAGAAGACTTCTTCTCTTGAGCCCGAAGTGAAAACAAAGGAGGTCCTGCAAAATGAAACAGAGGTTGAAAGTGGCTTCGAAACAAAATAACCTGACACATCAGAGAATGGAGCAGATCTGAAGGACAAGCCCGAATTGGATGAGCCATAGAAAGAATCCCCGCGAAAGAAAATCAGTGGTTCTAGTCCCAACGAGCAAGTAAGTAACAAGTGTATGCCCGACGTCGCTATTTCACTCAATACTCAAACCCCCGACGAGTGACTGGTAGAGATCGGGTCTTCGAGGCACAACAAGGAAGTTTAGGAGCCCTATCTTGAACAGTTATACACCACCGGTAGCCTGGGAAACATACTCACATGGGGTGATCAACAGATACCCGAGCCGGTAGATGAGGTAGAAGATATCTATGTGATCTCCTATGATCGAAAGAGAAATTCCATTATTAAAAGGACTACAAATAAAAGAAATATCACGTTGAATCACTCTGTCTTTGTTTCTACAGAGGAGAACTTGATAAACACAGTAGACGCCTGGATGACTGAACTTATCGGCGTGGGGAAGGCACTCTCAGAGGCCACCCTAGATAGGGACAAAAGGGATGAAAAGGAGCTAGTCACTGCCCTAAAGGAGCTAGAACACTTGTGTCATCTGGATGAATACTATAAAGGCACCACACAGACCACTGTGTACTTGAAAGGCGAGTTCGAAGAAGTTTACAACGAGTTCAAGAATTAAAGACACCTTTTAACTGCGAAAATAGTTGAGTTCTAGGAGGGCAGTCTCATGGTACTCGCGACATGAAATGATATGGAATGATGGTATGAAAGGGAACAACAAGAAGTAGAAAGACTCGAGTACATTGGTGCAGTCCAACAGGGCCGAGACAATGAAGAACATGGCATTCAGACGGTAGGTAAAAGTAGTCTTAATCGCATGAAGCGATCAGTCAAGTACTGGGCTAATATGTTTCGGGACCCACACTGAGAAATATAAGAGCAGAGGATCAAATGAAATAAGCACTGGGATAAAATTAATAAAGTAATAAAGGATATTAGACACCCCGAGTTCGGCACCCCCGACGACTTCGTCGACCTAAGCGACGTAGTTGAGTCGCATGCCAAACAAGATTCGCTATGGACCGAATAGCTCGCAAAGATGAATGACATGAGGTCAGGGCAAGTGCAATGATTTGTAGAGCATCCAATCAGAGATCGAACCATGCTACATCAGTTGAACTCTAGTCTAGTGAAGTACCAGATGCATGCGATGGACATCAGAGGAATACATGCGGCTCTGATGGAACAACACAAATTTCCATGGGCCCAAACTTGTGAATATTTTTTTATCAGTTGGTCTGAGTACGAGAGAAATCATCCTTTTCAAGAGATATCTTGGGCTGACTGTATAAACTGTTAGTATAGGACACCACATGGTGAATTTTGTTTTTCTTAAACTGCACTTAGCCGTTAATTTCAGTTAAACTTTACATTATAAATAAAGACATTGACTAATTAGTTAAGGGTCAACGGTTGTTTCAAGAACTCTTTCTTTCTGGTTGTTAAGACTTATTTTGAGGCTACTATGAATTAAGAAGTCCTTCTGGACCAAAGACAAAGTTATTTTCATCAAATGCATGTGTGAGTGGACGCAGAGAATAATTATTTCCTGTCTCGTTTCATGAATAGATGTAACAAGTAATAGTTGTCCAATTTATTGTCAAGTTATCTGGTGCAATGCTTTGTTGTTCTTTTCTTTAATGATGAAGATGATGAATCGTTGTGTGATTATGTGATGAATGATTATGGTAGATGAATTATTTTTCTTGTCGCTATCTTATTTCATATGTGTCTCTTTCTGATAATTAGTAGTCTCATACTGTAATTGGATGCTCACATGGTTAACGTATTAGTACTAGGCATGTGGTATAATTGTCGTCTGCATATTTGAGTAGTGGGTTATCCCAAGATCAGCCTCTTCCCCAATAGTTAGAACTTAATTCTATTTTTTTTCCAATTTGGTTTATACCGGCTTACACCTCACATCGGTCCCATCCAGGAGAAA
This sequence comes from Picea mariana, assembly GCA_032191745.1. Classification (NCBI taxonomy): domain Eukaryota; kingdom Viridiplantae; phylum Streptophyta; class Pinopsida; order Pinales; family Pinaceae; genus Picea; species Picea mariana. The sequence continues at coordinate 207,655 of JASDQU010240765.1, forward strand.
ATACAAAAAGAGATAGTCTAAACTGAGGGAAGAGCCTTCACAAGGAAACGTCAAGCCCATTGATTAATTGGTTGGATCGCAAGATCTGGAGAAGCATTCCATTCCAAAAACTGTAGAGTCTAATTGGGCCTCGGTGGTGGGTTTGGCTCCTACTGTTGAACTAGGGATTTGAGACCCATCAATAGAATTGGCGCTAGAAGGAGGGACTGATAATGAATGGTTGAATGTGTATTTTATATAGCATTTCAAACAACCTACAGATTCGTAACAACCCATATGCATGGCTAGTCATTCCCGAGACAACCCACACACACTGAGTACCCCTAGAATGAGTAACTCACCCCAGCCTAAGGAAGAACCTTTTCACCCTGAAATACCTTATGCTCTTCCTCACAAGGAAGTAAATCAATTCATAAGAATCACAAGAGCCTACACCCGGCAGATCGGTGCGTTGTCCTTAGCTTCCATACTCCCTCAAATAAAATAACAAAGAATACCAGTGGTTAGTACTCTCGACGAGGTTTTCATACACTCAGTAGAAGACTTAATATATTTCACGATTACTGAAATCCAAGAACCTCTTGATTTGATACCCGAAACGCCAGTCGATGACGTCTCTGAACTAGACAATTTCTCGGAAGAGGAGGAGTTTAACTCATAATTTGAAGATATGGAAGGAAATAATGACCATAATGATGAAAGGGGGAACCAACCTCTGAACATTCAACCCTGGTTAGAGATGCTTTGGCCCTCCTGGGACTAGTTCATAACCTTCCCCGACATCCAGATAAGTTGTTTCCTAAGGGATACAAGAACATGATCAAAATCGATATGGAGAGATATCTAAAACACATGGTCACTAATCTAGAAACCCCGAACGAACCCTCGTCCACGAACTTCCCCTTTTTGGGCAATTATTTCTGCGAATCTCACTTCGGAAACTTTGCTCCTCTCTTGTCCAATGTTCCCCTCACTCAAAACTCTGAAATGGTTTTTCAAGAGAAATCATCGATACCTACAGAAGACACCCTTTTTTGTCAAGACCCTATGCTAGAGATTATAGAACAAAAGATAGGAGAATAAGAAATTAACGAGGAAAAGGAAAAGGGAAATTGTCGTTCACAAATTTGAACTTTATATTTTGATGGATCTAAATCGCAAGAAGGGTCAGGAGCATGGTGCATCCTCATTGATCCTAAAGGTAAACATCATTTCCTATCTTGTAGGCTCGAATTTGAATGTACAAACAACACTGTTGACTATGAAGCTCTAGTACAAGGATTAACGAAAGATATAGACTTGAATGTCAAAGAATTGAAGGTTTTCAGAGATTCCAAAATCATCGTTATACAAGTAAGCAATACTATACATTGCAATTCTTCTCACCTAAAGAAATACCAATAGGAGGTACATAGGTTAGTAGAACATGTTGAAGCCTTCAATATTATAGCGATCCCCAGAGCAATGAATATTCTTTTTCACTCCCTGGCCACAGATGCTTCTAGGTTGTCGCCTCTAGAAGATTATGAAGCCTCCCGATTCACTATAGAGCTTATCTACAAACCATAGGTGCCTAATAACATTTCTAATTGGAAAGTATTTGAAGGATATGAACAGATCATAAACTTCTTGACTAACCAAGACAATTTCAAAGATTTGGCTATTGATGATGAAGTGTTCCAAGAGAAATCGATAGAGACTGATCCTAGGACATGACAACCTATTGATAAATCAAAGTTTCACACAATCCTGAAAGGTATAGCTAATCTAGAAAAACTGTTTGATCTAAAAGAATGATTCAAGGGGCCTAAAAACGCAAAGACTGGTAGCTCTTGTCCCTTGCATGAAACAATAAATCTTGAAACCTCAGAAAACCCAAAGAATGTGAATCTCAGCAAGACTATATCCAATGAGGAAAGGAAATCTTATCTCAAATTTTTTAGACAATACCAAGATGTCTTTGCATGGTCCTATCGAGATCTGAAAATGTATGATACCCACATCATTCAACACATTATCTCGTTAAAACCCAGAGTGAAACCTTTCCAACAAAATATTTGAAAGTATCACCCATCCCTGGAACCTCTCATATATCAAGAACTAAAAAAACGTTTAGATGCCAAGATCATTTTCCAAGTTAGGCACTCCTCATGGGTAGCAAATATTGTCTCAGTGAGGAAAAAATCGAGAGAAATATGCCTATGCGTAGATTTTAGGAACCTCAACAGAGCTTCAGAAAAGTACAATTACCCAGTCTCGTTGATGGAACAACTCCTGCAGACTATGTCTGGCTCGGATATTTTCTCTCTACTAGACGGTTTCTCAGGTTACAACCAAGTTCTGGTTTTGGAGGAAGACCGTTTAAACACCACCTTTTGAACCAAGAGGGGAACCTTCACTTATAAATGAATTCCTTAATTAACGCAGGAACGACCTTCCAAAGGGCCATGGACGTAGCTTTCTGGGGACCAATCAATAAATGTGTGGTAGTATATCTAGACGATGTAACGATGTATTCAAAGAATAGAGAAGAGCACATTCAACACTTAACTCATATTTTCGAAAGGTGTAGGAAATACGGTATATCCTTAAACCCTAAGAAAACCATCTTTGGTGTCGAGGAAGGTAAGTTGTTAGGTCACATTATATATCAAGCACGCATTTGCATAGACCCATAAAGGATTAAGGCCATAGCTCAACTCCCCTTGCCCCATAACAAGAAAGCTATGCAGTCCTTTTTCAGGCAAATCAATTTTGTGAGGAAATTCACTCATGATTTCATGAAAACCATCAAACCCTTACAAAAGATGATTCTCAAGGATGCTCAATTTAAGTGGGATGATGAGTGACAAGGTGCTTTCAGCAATATCAAATCTGCTATATCCGGGGCCCTGGTGTTGCGAAGTCTTGATTTCAATAGAGACTTCTTCCTCTATAATTTTTCCTTCGACCAATCGTTAGCTGCAGTTTTGACTAAGAAGGATGATGACAACAACGAGGCCCCAATGTCATTCATGAGTACTAATATTCAAGGAGCTGAGCTCAATTATCCTGTTATAGACAAACATGCCTATGCGGTATATAAGGCAGTAAGACATTTCAGGTCTTACATCCTCAAGAACCACACTAAAGTGATTGTGCCGCACCCTGCAGTCTGATCCTTGTCTACCCAGCAAGAAATGGGGGAAGGAAGAGGGAACTGGATGGAAATAGTTCAAGAATTGGATCTAGATATAAAACCTACCAAACTAGTAAAAGGACAAGGGTTATGTAGACTTGCGGCCGAAGTCCAAGACCAAGTAAGTGAAGATGTTGGATGGGAGAACGAAATGACACTATGGTGTGGCGAAGTATCATGCATCTCCCTAGGACAAGAGTCTTGGTATAAGGATTTAACTTATCTCCTCCACCATGGGACTTGTCCGAAAAATCTCAACCCTGGGGAAAGGAGAGCCCTCAGGTTAAAATCTGCACAATATCACCTTATAACTTCGGTACTCTTCTGGATCAATTATGATGGGGTACTATTAAGATGTCTTGAGTGTGAAGATGTGGAAAAAGTGCTAAATGAGGTCCATGATGGCCCTGTCGAGGGGCATTTCGCAGGAAACACCACTGCTCATAATATTCTAAGAGCCGGCTATTATTGCCCCACCTTGTTTAAATATGCTCATACCTACACTAGAAACTATAAAACCTGTCAAATGAGCGCATGGAAGGAGAAGAGAGCAGTAGTCCCACTCCAACCTGTGACTGTCTCGAGGCCTTTTGAGCAATGGGGGTTGGATATCATAGGATAAATTACACCTAGCTCTTAAAGACAACATAAGTACATTATTACTGCTACCAATTATTTCACGAAATGGGCAGATTCCATCCCTTTGACTCATGTAAACGAAAAAGTAGTGATCCAATTCATAGAACAATAGCCGATCACAAGGTTTGGTGTCCCTTATGTCCTAGTTTTTGATAATGCTGCTTATTTTTCTTCCACCCTTTTGATGGAGTTTTCTCTAGACAAAGGAATCATAATTAGGTACTTGGTGAATTATTATCCCCAGGAAAATGGTGTGGCAGAATCAACTAACAAGAACCTATTGAGTATAATAAAAAAGACGGTTGCAGATAACCAAAGGAATTGGTATAATCTACTCCATAATACTCTGTGGGTCGATAGAGTCACACCCAAAGAAGCTATAGGAAATTCCCCATACTTTCTGGTCTATGGGAAAGAAGCCATCCTCCCAAATGGGCTCTATATTCCATCTCTTCAACTAGCCCAGGATTCCAGTGAGGAGCCTTCATCGGCCATACAACGAAGAATCAACACTCTGCTCATGTNTCCCAAATGGGCTCTATCTTCTATCTCTTCAACTAGCCCAGGATTCCAGCGAGGATCCTTAATCGGCCATACAATGAAGAATCAACACTTTGCTCATGTTGGAGGAAGAAAGAGAAAAGGCTAAGTCAAAATTCCTAGCTCACCAACAGATAGTGAAAATATGGTTTGATAAGCATAAGGCTAAAGAGAAAAACTTCGAAGTAGGAGACCTGGTCCTAAAGTGGGATAAAGAAAATGAACCGAAAGGGAAGCATTCTAAGTTTCAAAATATGTGGCTTGGACCTTTCCAAGTGGCTGAAAAGATTGGGGTAGGCACTTATCGGTTGCAGAATATAAGGGGGGAAACTGATGCCCT